>CM021108.1:34993273-35018726 GCA_007115665.2 Sequoiadendron giganteum
TCATTGGCCTAGTTTATTTAAAGATTCTCATTTATGGATAAGAAAATGCAAGAAATTTACTTTTTTCTTCGGTAAAAACAATCTAGCAGTCTTTCCTTTGTAGCCTATCCAAGTTGAAAAACTATTTATGAAGTGGGGATTAGATTTTGTTAGATTTATTAACCCGCCTTCAAGTACGAGCCACAAATGGGTACTTACAGCTACTAATTATTCTCGCAAGGTGGAAATAGGCCATAACACTAAAAGAGACAAATGAAAGTGAAGTCCTAATATTATATGAATACATTGTCACAAGTTTTGGTGTACCTAATTCCATCATATTAGATAATACAATGATTTTTGTTGGGAAAATATCTCTCAAACTTGCAATTATAAATGATTTATTGATAGGACGTATGTTGGTATGTGGCAATTGATCATGCAAAATTTTTACACTAGTAACAAGACGTGGCCCTAAATTTTTTTCTTTTTCGTTAACACATCAAGGTTTTCTCGCTAACATGTCAAGGTTTTTTCCCGCTGACACATCAAGGTTTTTTTTCCCACTGACATGTCAAAGTTTTTTCATTAACACTTCAAATGAAAAATAACCTTGCAAAACCCTAATTCTAGAAGGTTCCAAAAATATTGTTATAAGTGGGTGGGATGTATGTAGATGGTGGTGTATTCTGATATTTTGATAGTGGTCGTGCTGTCTCTTGATCTCTGGTGGTGATACTCCTCTGAGAATCTTGTTCTGCAATCATAATGTAATCTTTTGATTTTTGAATAATATATTGGGTTTTTGGAGTGTGGGGTTTTTCTCCCAAAAGGGTTCTCCCCACACAAATCATTGTGTTGTGGTATGCATTATATTTGAGTTTATTTATGTTTATGTTTTGTAAATGTTAAAGATCTGTAAAAATTTTGCATTATTCTCCTCTCAAGGTCAGTGTAGGAAGTTGCTACCTTAGCTTCCTTACACATTTTGTAGGAACAAATACAAGTGATTGGTTTATAAAACATGGTGTTTATTTGATTACATCCTCAAATTATTATCCTCAATGAAATGGACTAGTTGAGTCTACAAACAAGAACTTAATTAGAATTGCTAAGAGGAAAATTGAGAATAACCAAAGATAATAGCTCACTACGTTCAAATATGCCCTATGAGTTGATAGAATAACCCCAAAATATCCATTAGAAATACACCATACATGTTGGTTTATGAAAAAGAGGTAGGTTGCCCATATCCCTTGAAATTCCAACTCTTGATTTGGTCAATCAATTGTAAATGATGGAAAAAGACCCAATGACAATCATTTTTTTACAATTGATGGAGTTAAAGGAAAAAAAGAATCGAGTTATAAAGATAATGGAACTTCGTTGAGCTCAAATGAATAGGTCTTTTGAAAAAAGAGCAGCCCCAAGAATGTTCAAAGAAGGATATGTTTTCCTCAAGTGTGAAAAATAAAGAGTGGGCCTAGAAAACACACCAAGTTTGATTCAATGTGGATTAGACCTTACATGATTTATGAGTGCAAGTAACATAATGCATTTAAATTGTCTAAGTTGGATGGAGAGAAGTTTCATATCCCAGTCAATGGGATACACCTCAAACATTGTTATTAAGGTGATGATTTACATACCTTTGTACATATTAAGATAGTTTCTTAAGATGAATAAGTATTTTTTCACATTGTTGGTTTTTATCTCCTTGAAGTTTTGATGCACAAGTAGCTAGGTGTTGTTTTGAATCATATTTTGGGTAATTTATTATTTGGTATTTGTTTTTTTTGTTGACTTGAGGAGTTAATAGGTGGTTGTCGAGATTGATTTTTAATTTTTTTTTAAGTCTTCTTGACTCATTTTCCCAATGGATTTTCAAAACCTAATTTTGATATGAATTTTAGCAAGAAAAACACCTACAGAGGTCACCAAAGATGTTGATATTTATGCCACATTGGCCTAAATTTTTCCTAGGAATCTATTTAGGAAGTTTTGTTTAAGTTAAAGTCTTTGGTTATAAATATTAGGAGGTGTTAAGTCATGTTTAATAAAGCATGAAATTATTTTCCAAAAGCTCAAGAAGCAAAGGAAAGCATTTTAATAATTCCTCACACCAAGAGAGGGAAATTTTGTGCTTTGTCTTATTTTGAAAATTTCAAGCTTACCCATGTTGCAAGAGGAATATTAGGGTTTTCGTTTTGTTGGCATTGAAGATAGTTCCATGTTTGGTGTAGGGACTGCCTCTTTGCCTTCCTAAGCTCCCACCATGTTGAAGACAAGGAGAAGAAGTAAGGGCACATTGTAGAGAACATCCAAAGGAATATGGCACATAGTGTGGATACTAGAGAAGTTCCAAGGGCTAGTTTAGGTCACACCCATATTGCAGTTGAACTATATTTCTTCAAGAGTTTGTATCAATTTTTATAGGAGGTGTGACATTGCAAAAGAGGTTTATAGAGGATAATATATGGTTTCAAGATCATCAGTGACAATCCATAAATCTTATTAATCTTGCAAACCCTAAGAGGTTTGTTCATTATTTTGAAATAGATCTTAAATAAATCTACCTTTATCACTAGAAAATGGACCTATGGATTATTGTCATATGTGAAAGAAGGATTAAGACCTTGTTTCTGAACCATTTCCATGTATACTAAATTGTCTAACAAGTGATGAGAGCTAAGAAATAAAATACTACATATCATGCCAAACCCTAAAGATCCCAAATATATTCCATGAAATGAGGTTAGAAAATATAATAGGAATATCAATTCACATGTGACTATGAGTTTAAAGTGATGACTATCTTTCCAAATGGTGCTAGTTATGCCCTGTAGTCTTTAGGGATACCAAATAACAATGCACAAATAAAATTCACCATTATTAAAGACAATTCAAAAGACAAGTTTTAGTATGATAGTGGTATTTAGGTATAGGATAGTGCATAAAGGACAACCAACAAGGGTATATTTTGGAGTTAGAAGAATTCAAGGATCTACTAGTATCATACCATATGGACTATGGGAAAGGTATTTTATATCAAAATTCTAGAAGAGCTTGAAAAAGACTATGTAAATTCTTATAAAGATAGTCATGTAAATCTTGTAGATGACCTATGAATGAGCAATGCTATGATAGAAAATAAGTGTAGTAGTCTATAATTTGTATTTCAAAATTGACCGAATGAACTATGATGAAGGGTTTTTGAAAGGATAGTCAATAGTAGAAGCTAAAATGACATTAATATAACACTATTTTCAAGGGATTCATTTTAGTGGACACAAGGAAATGAAAATCCAAAATGTTGTCAAACAACCTAAGGATAGTGTAACCTAGGAGAGCAACATACAGACTTGAGAAGGAAGTCTAATGACCCATCAAAATAATGGTGTTGGTAGGTGCAGTGTAGAAAAATGTATCCCTTTACATTTTCACACTGTTTGGGCCCTCCTTGCTGGAATTAGGCTTCTTTATGCGTTATTTGGTCCTATTTTGCATCCACAAGCCTTATTTAACACATCTTTCTGAAGATGATCCCAACACTCATCTAATGACCAATCATAATTCATGATTTTGGGATGTGTGTTCCAAATTTAGTGATATGGGACTCATATGCCACCTTGGGCGTATGGGTCCCACCTAAGTCTCAGGGCTTGATCTTGAAGTTGGCATAGAACTTAACATTTTCTTGAATTTTGTGTCCCAAGCTTAGGCTACTAGGACTCATACACCCCAATTGGCATATGATTCTCGCTTTAGTTTGGACCTATTTTGAATTAAATTCTTGGCAAGATTTTATTCTCCTACATCTGATGTCGACTTGTAGTGTTGTAATTTTGGGAAATTTGGCATAATCAAGTATAAATACAATGTTATTTCACATTATTTCACCTAAGAATTTTAAGAGAGCATTCATTGATCTGATTTAACGGATCTATGACAGATGCTTTGAATGATTAATTGCAATCTGAAAGTGCTTAATTAAAATTTAATTCTTAACAAAATTATAAAGAGATTAAAGAAAGAACGGAAAGAGAGAGAAAGAGAGTGCAAAAAAAATTGATAACGGAGTTCGTCGTTTAAAAAGACTATGTCTCTGGGCCATGAGTGGACCGATCCAATTATTCCTCTAGAAATTTGGTTACATTCGTCGGCAGAACCTCCTCTTCGTTTACAAAGAAATTCTCAAATGCACTTCCAAAGTGCATGGAAACAAGCTTCTCCAAAAGCATGAAATTACAATAATTTCTCCAAGGAAAGCAACTCTCACACTTGAAAAGTTCTTCCAAAATCACTTACTTCACACCCCTCATTCTACCCCTTTTTATATTACATTTTATGCCAAAATTGGTGTAAAACCAATTAACTACCCAATCTCCCTTACGTAAAGAAACATTCAATAATATCCTCCTTTAATGATTTCCGGAAGGATAATATCCCCTCAAAATAATTTCATTTTCATTTGAATGGTTACGAATAGATTTATTCTCTATTATTTAGGGGATATTTTTTATGTAAGGTTTTATTTGGCCCTTTAATTTAGGAATAATATTCTTAATATTTCCCATATAAAGGAAAATACTTTGAGCCTCTTAAAAAGTGAGATATATTATTCCCCTTAACACATGGGATAGAGCCTTATCTTTAGGCTTGAAAAAACAAATTAAATCCCTTTTGGAGAAAATGGTGGGTGGTGATCCCATTATCCTCTCCTCCTTTTAAGTTTTTCCCCTAAAGGCAAGGGAGGCTTCCCATATAAGGTGGGATGCCCCCTATTCCTTAGGTGGCGTACCACTTTATGTGGGTCACCCCCCATGCTATGGGTGGTGCCCACTTAATGTGGGTTGCCCCACTTGGCTGGGTGGGACCCACCATAAATATTATATATATATATATATATATTTGTTTTTAATATTTATTTTTTGTCTCTCCTTTTTTTTTTATATTATTCAATAATAATATTGTCATGTAATTCCATGTGTCCAGGGAAGGTTGTCATGTTGACTGACATCATCGGGGCAATTTTGACCCAATCTTTGACCTTTTGTAACTTCGCCATACGGACTCGATTTTCCATGAAATGAACTCTGTCAGAACCACGATGATGAACACTATGCAATGGTGTTGAATTTGACTAGTTTTGATGACTTTGATTTTTTGCCCTTTTTTCTGGCCTAGGTCTAGGAGTTGACCAGAAGTTTGACCATAAATATATTGAGCATCGGGACTCCGATTGACTCCGTTCGAGTTGTGTTGGAGTTAGGATACTGAGCACTTCTTAATGATATCAAAATTGGAGAAAATGGTGAATTTCAAAATTTGATGAAAAATCCTCTGGATCAATCTTTCCCACTGAAGAGCTTTTAGAACTTCGAAAGATGGTTACTCGAAAAGTAACTGAGGGTAAAGTTCCCTCACTTTACCAATCTCCATCCACTTTGTATTTCTTGTATGCATCCCCTTTAGCCCCACTCAGAGGTATTCAACTGCTCCTCTTCGTGAAGTCCTAGTGTTCCTGTCGAGGATGACATCTTCAAGAAAATTTGACATGTACTTTGGTGAAAGGTCATCAACGGATGGAACTTTCACTTCAGCCTCCTCGTCTAGTATCATCTAAGGTTCATACAACTTCAAGTTCTCTACGTTGACTACCGAGTAAATCTGCATGTATGGAGGAAGATTAAGGTGGAAGGCATTGGTGCCAATCTTTTCCAAAATCTTGAATGGACCATATCTGATTGGCTTGAACTTCCTTCCTTCGCCTTGCATTCTTTCCTTTCTTATATGTAACCAAATATGGTCACCGACTTGGAAATGGTGGTCGGTGTGATGTTTATCATGTCAAGCCTTGTATTTGGCTTAGCTCTTTTCCAACTATGCTTCTACTGCCTGATGAATTTCTTGGACTTTCTAGATGAACTTAAAAGCCTTCTCTGAATCATGGCGTCCATCTTCAACATCGTCCTTGCCAAAATAAAAATCCATAGGTTTCTTGCGCACGTAACCGAAGCAAGTCTCAAAAGGAGACCTCTTTGTAGAAGAATGAGTTGCATGGTTGTAGGCATGTTGCACATAATGAAGACTTTCATCCCACAACTGAGGATGTTTGTTGCAATATCCTATGAGTAGATGCAAACTTGTCCTATTGACTACCTCTGTCTGTCCATTAGTCTATGGATGGAAGGTTGTACTCTTTTTCAGTTTAGCATCCATAAGTCCCCATAACACTGACCAAAACTCCCCAAGGAATCAAGAATCCTGATCCGATACAATGGAAGTGGGTAACACAAAGTGAACCCGTACAAACTAAAAATACATATGAGCTGTCAGCTCAGCAATGAATTTCTTTTTACATGGCACAAGAATACACATCTTGTTGAATCGATCAACTACTACATACAAATAGTCATGCCCTTTCCTAGACATAGGTAACCGCCCAACAAAATCCATAGAAACACTTTCCCATGGATGAGACGGTACAGGTAAAGGAATGTACAACCCCAATTTCCTGTTACTTGGTTTTCTAGTTGCACACATCACACATCCCTTAATATATTTTGTTATAATTTCCTGCATTCAAGGCCAATAGCAATATTTTTGTAACTCTGCCAAAGTTATACTAACCTCAAAATATCTTGCAATAAGTGATGTGTGTGCCTCTCTGATTACATGTGCTTTTTCATTCTTTGGAATGCATAATTTCCCTAAGTGATACAAGAGTCTATCATGCACATAGTAATCCTTTTCTTCTTCTTGTTTGCCTTGGATTAGTGCTGCATAGATATCCTTAAAATTTACATCAGTAGCATATTGTTCTTCAAAACTTGCATGCATCATAGAAATATTTTTAAGGATTATCAAAGCATTGGAAACTAGAGGTCTAGAGAGCATGTTTGCTACTTTATTATGGGCACCTTTCTTGTACTTAATTACTAAGTGAAACTGTTGAAGAAAACCCATCCACCTAAAGTTCCTACTTTGTTGCTGCTTAATTTGTGAATGCAGATATTGCAATGGCTGGTGATCGGTATGGATTATTGTTTCCTTCCCCATTAAGTAGTGTTTCCATTTTTTAACACTTTGAACTAATGCATAAATTTCCTTATCATAAATAGGATAGTTAATGACTGCACGTGGAAAGGTTTCAAAGTGATAGCAGATTGGCTTACCTCCTTGCATTAGCACTGCTCCCATGGAAAATCCACTTGCATCTATTTCGATTTCAAATGGTTGGTGTAAATCTGGTAAAGCCAGAATTGGTGATGTGCTCAACTTCTCCTTCAAAGTATTGAAGGCCTTCCACTATGGACCTCCCCAATGAAATTTTTTCTTCATACTGGTCAATGGGTGCAATGGTGATGCAATGTAAGAGAAGTTTGCAATGAAATTTCTCCAGTACTGGAATGCACCTAAGAAATTTCTGACTTCAGTAACTATACTTGGCTTAGGCCATTTTACAATAACTTTGACCTTCACAAGGTCTACTTTCAATTTACCACCTCCTACGACATAGCCTAAGTACACAAAGGACGTCTTAGCGAATTCACATTTAGACATCTTTACAAAGAGTTTTTCTTTTCTCAATACATTAAAAACTTATTTTACATGACTTACATGATCTTCCCAAGTTCGACTGAATACAAGAATATCATCTAAATACACTATGACAAAATCATCAATAAAAGGATGAAAGACATCATTCATGACTCTCATAAATGTAGCTGGTGCATTGCAAAGCCCGAAGGACATGACCAACCACTCTAATAGTCCTTGTTTTGTCTTAAATGTAGTTTTCCAAATGTCATCTTCTACAATTCTCATCTAATGATATCCACTGTGCAAGTCTAACTTAGAGAAATAAACTGCATATTTTAACTGATCAATTAAATCATCAATATGGGGAAGAGGATACTTGTTCTTTACCGTTATCTTGTTCAAGGCTCGATAGTCGATGCACTTTCTCCAAGACCCATCCTTCTTTGGAACCAACACAATTGGAGAACCACAAGGAGATGTACTAGTACGTATGACTCCTTTTTCCACCAACTCCTGAACTTTCTTTTTGATTTCCTCATTCTGCAAAACTGACAAACGGTACATGTTGATGTTTGGAAGAGGCATATCCTATTGTAAATGGATTTAATGTTGTATCTCTCTCCTCCAAGGTGGCAACCCCTTTGGTTCCTGAAATAATTCTTCATAAGTAGAAACTATTTTGACCATCTCAATTTTATGCTTTGGATTACACCCCTTAAATGCTCCAGCTTTTTCATCCTCTTGAGATTTTACAAGCATTAATACAAATTTCTTACTAGAATTGATCAACCTTTTCATTTGACCAACTTTGACTAGTGCAAGATTAGTCTTAACTTTGTGTGCACGTACATTGTATTCTATCCCATCCTTAAAAAGATGATACTTATTCTCCCATTGTAGAAGATTGCTTTTTTGTCATACAGATAAGGACTCCCTAACACAAGCACACAAATATCCAAAGGGACAACATCTACTTCTACCTCATCAACAAAGTTTACAGTGATAGAAAATTTTAGTTTACATTATTTCGTTACTTGCAGTTGAGCATCATTGCAAACCCATCCAAGAGGATATGGCTTTGGATGAGGTGTTGTAGTTAAATGGAGATTCTTTACCATCTCTTCAGATATTAAGTTGACTTGAGAACCCATATCAAATAGTGTGTCAATCTTAGTGCGCTTAGATACAACTCGAATATGAAACAATTCATTCAATTGTTTATCAGCTTTAGGAGGAGTGGATAGTTTACTTGTACTTGCACTATGTGCACTTGCATTAGAAATACTTGTATCAGAAAAGAGAGTTATACTTTTAACTTTACCGTGGATCCTGGTAGCAGAAATCTTTATCTCATCTTTGGAGTCAGATCCAAGATCCTGTTGAATCATTGCAACAGTCTTTTGCTTGCCTTTATTTCCTTTGTATCTTTTCGGCCTTAGTTCCGGGTGCAACATCCAACACTTCGAATCATCATGACCCTCTTTCTTACAATGGGAGCATGTGGGCTTATCACCCTCCTTAACTATAGTTGTCTTTTTCCCTTTTCCTTTATCTTTGTCTTTACCTTTACCCTTAAAATTCCCCTCAAACTTAGATGGTTTATTTGAGAAATTATCACTGAAAGTGCTCTTACCCCTTGACTCTAAATGAGTGGCTTGGAATGAAACTTCATCCAAATTATTAGGACTCAACATTAGAATGGTATGTCTTAGGTAAGAATGCAAACCACCTATGTACTTCAGTAGTGTATCCTGAGTATACAAAGGAACACTTAAAACAATAGCTCATTTTCTAAACTCATGGGTGTAATCTTGGACAAACTGACCCTTACCTTGCCTAAAGGTTTACCAATTCATTGTTAATTTTTGCATATAACCTAAAGGATAAAATTGTTTTTTATGGGCAATGACAAATTCCATCCAAGTCATATTAACCTTACCATGGCAAGCAATTTCGTCCTGAGTTCTACTCTCCCACCAAGTGAGAGTTGTACCTCCCAACTGAAGAGTGGCTAACTAGATCATATAAGCATGTTTTATTAGGCCTTGAATCCTACAATACACTTCTACCTATTGGATCCAATAATCTAACTTTTTGGTATTTAACTCACCACCGTACTTAGGCAATTCAAATTTTACATCCAGTTTAATAACAGGCTTAGACTTGCTCTTGAATGGATTTTTAGTGGGGGAAGAAGAAGAGGGAGAAGAAGAGGAGGAAGAAGAGGAAGAAGGATAATATGGGGTAGATGGAGGATAAACTGGAATTTATTCACCATCTTCAAACTACTTCTTCTTGTCTTTACGATCTTTAGAATCTTCCTTCTTCGAAGAATCTCCTTTCTTCTACTCATGCTTCTTCTTATCTACATAAAGCTCTCCAACCATTTCCCTCATCTCAAGGAAGGCTTGCTGAAAAGACTTATCATCAAGCTCAGGCTCAATAATTTTCCCAGCTTCGGTTCCTTCCATCTTTGGCAAGGTTCTTCTTTTGCCGATCTCAGGATTATATTCTATAAGCTCTCCTTCACCTTTTTGAAGCTTGGAGCGTGTTAGCATTCAAACCTGCAATCTTAGCCAAACATGGCTCTGATACCAAATTTGATTTGATTTAATGGATCTATGACAGATGCTTTGAATGCTTAATTATAAATTGAAAGTGCTTGATTAAAATTTAATTCTTAACAAAATTACAAAGAGATTAAAGAAAGAACAAAAAGAGAGAGAAAGAGATTGCAAACAAAATTGATAACAAAGTTCTTTGTTTAAAATGAATACGTCTCCAGGCCCCTCTCCAATGAGTGGACCGATCCAATTATTCCTCTAGAAATTCAGTTACATTCGTCGGTAGAACCTCCTCTTGGTTTACAAAGAAATTCTCAAATGCACTTCCAAAGTGCATGGAAACAAGCTTCTCCAAAAGCATGGAAATACAATAATTCCTCCAAGGAAAGCAACTCTCACACTTGCAAATTTCTTCCAAAATCACTTACTTCACACCCCCCATTCTACCCCTTTTTATATTACATTTTATGCCAAAATTGGTGTAAAACCAATTAACTACCCAATCTCCCTTACATAGAATAAAATTCAATAATATCCTCCTTAAATAATTTTCGGAAGGATAATATCCCCTAAAAATAATTCCCTTTCCATTTGAATGGTTACACATGGATTTATTATTTATTATTTAGGGGATATTTTTATGTAAGGTTTTATTTGACCCCTTAATTTAAGAATAATATTCCTAATATTTCCCTATAAAGGAAAATATTCTAGGCCTTTAAAAATATGGGATAATTTAGGCCTCTAGGAAAAAGGGATTTAGCCTTATTCTAAGGCTTTCAAAAAGCAATTAAATCTCTTTTAGAGAAAATGGTGGGTGGTGATCCCACCATCCTCTCATCCTTTTAAGTTTTTCCCCTAAAGGAAAGGGAGGCTTCCCTTATAAGGTGGGCTGCCCTATTCCTTAGGTGGCATCCCACTTTAATAGGTTGTGCCCACTTTATAGATTATATATTTATATTTCTTTTTATATATTTGTTTTCCTCTTTTTTTTAATACGCTTTTATATTATTCCAACAATAATATTTTCATGGGATTCCATGTGTCAGGGGCTGATTGGTTGTTGAGTTGACTGGGCGCTAACGTCATCGGGGCAATTTTGACCCAAACTTTGACCTTTTGTAACATCGCCATATAGACTCTGTTTTCCGTGAAATGAACTTTGTCGGAATCGTGACGATGAGCACTACAAAATGGTATTGAATTTGACTAGTTTTGACCACTTTGATTTTTGCCATTTTTTTGGTCTAGGTTTGGGAGTTGACCAAAAGTTTGACCATAAATATCTTGAGCTTCGAGACTCCGATTGACTCCGTTCAAGTTGCATTCGAGTCAGGCTCCCAAGCACTTCTTAATGTTACCGAAACTGGAGAAATTTAAAATTTGATGAAAAATCCTCTGGATCAATCCTCCCGACTAGAGAGCTTTTGGACCTCCAAAAATTGGTTACTCAAAAATTAAGTGAGGGTAAAGTTCCCTCACTTTACCAATCTCCATCCACTTTTCCTTGCTTGGATGTATCCCCTTTAGCCCCACTCAGAGGTATTCAACTGCTCCTATTCATGAAGTCCTAGTGTTCCTGTCGAGGATGACGTCTTCAGGAAACTCTGACATGTACTCTAGTGAAAGGTCGTCAATAGATGGAATTTGCACTTCAACCTCCTCCTCTAGTATCATTAGAGGTTCATACAACTTCAAGTTCTCAACATTGACTATTGAGTAAATCTGCATGTATGGAGGAAGATTAAGGTGGAAGGCATTGGTGCCAATCTTTTCCAGAATCTCAAATGGACCATATCTGATCGGCTTGAGCTTCCTTCCTTCACCTTGCATTCTTTCCTTTCTTATATGTAACCAAACATGGTGGAAATGGTGGTCGATGCGACGTTTATCATGTCGAGCCTTGTATTTGGCTTGGATCTTTTCCAAATGTGCTTCTACTGCCTGATGAATTGCTTGGACTTTTTGGATGAACTTCAAAGCCTTCTTTGAATCATGGCGTCCATCTTCAATATGGTCCTTGCCAAAATAAAAATCCATTGGTGTCTTGGGCACGTAATCGAAACAAGTCTCAAAAGGATACCTCTTTGTAGAAGAATGAGTTGCATGGTTGTAGGCATGTTGCACTTAATGAAGACTCTCATCCCACAACTTATGATGTTTGCTGCAATATCCATAAGTTCCCATAAGACTAACCAAAACTCCCCAAGGAATTGAGAAGCTTGATCCAATGGGGAAGCTTGATCCAATACAATGGAAGTGGGTAACTCAAAGTGAACCCATACAAACTGAAAATACATATGAGCTGTCAGTTTGACAAACTTGATTTTTACATGGCATAAGAATACACATCTTGTTGAACCGATCAACTAATACATACAAATAGTCATCCCCTTTCCTAGACAGAGGTAACCCCCTGATGAAATCCATAGAAACACTTTCCCATGGATGAGATGGTACAGGTAAAGGTGTGTACAACCCCAATTTCCTGTTACTTGGTTTGCTAGTTGCACACATCACACATCCCTTAATATATTTTTTTATAATTTTCGGCATTCGAGACTAGTAGCAATATTTTTGTAGTTGTGCCAAACTTTTACTAACCCCAAAATGTCCTGCAATTAGCAATGTGTGTGCCTCTTTGATTACATGTGATTTTTCATTCTTTGGAATGCATAATTTCCATAAGTGAAACAAGAGTTTATCATGCACATAGTAATACTTTTCTTCTACTTGTTTTCCTTGGATTAGGGTTGCATAGATATCCTTAAAATTTTCATCAGTAGCATATTGTTCTTCAAAACTTGCATGCATCATAGAACTATTTTTAAGGATTATCAAAGCATTAGAAATTGGTGGTCTAGAGAGAATGTCTGCTACTTTATTATGGGCACCTTTCTTGCACTTAATTACTAAGTGAAACTATTGAAGAAAACCTATCCACCTAAAGTGCCTACTTTGTTGCAACTTAGTTTGTGAATGCAGATATTGCAATGGTTGGTGATCTGTATGGATTATTGTTTCCTTCCCCATTAAGTAGTGTTTCCATTTTTTAACACTTTGAACTAATGCATAAAGTTCCTTATCATAAGTAGGATAGTTAATGATTGCACCTGAAAAGGTTTCAGAGTGATAGCAGATTGGCTTACCTCCTTGCATTAGCACTGCTCCCATGGAAAACCCACTTGCATCTGTTTCGATTTCAAATGGTTGGTGTAAATTTGGTAAAGCTAGAACTAGTGTTGTGCTCAACTTCTCCTTCAAAGTGTTGAAGGCCTTTTGTTGTGGACCTCCCCACTGAAAACTTGTCTTCGTATTGGTCAATGAGTGCAATGGTGATGCAATATAAGAGAAGTTTGCAATGAACTTTCTCCAGTAGTGGATTGCACCTAAGAAACTTCTGACTTTAGTAACTATACTTGGCTTAGGCCATTTTACAATAAATTCGACCTTCGTAGGGTCTACTTTCAATTGACCACCTCCTCCGACATAGACTAAGTACACTAAGGATGTCTTAGTGAATTCACATTTAGACATCTTTACAAAGAGTTTTTCTTTTTTAAATACTTTAAAAAAAAATTTACATGACTTACATGATCTTCCCAAGTTCGACTAAATACAATAATATCATCTAAATACACTATAACAAAATCATCAATAAAAGGATGAAAGACATCATTCATGACTCTCATAGATTTAGCTAGTGCATTGCAAAGCCCAAAGGGCATGACCAACCACTCGAATAGTCCTTGTTTTGTCTGAAATGCAGTTTTCCAAATGTCATCTTCTGCAATTCTTATCTGATGATATCCCCTACACAAGTCTAACTTAGAGAAGTAAACTACATGTTTTAACTGATCAAGTAAATCAACAATATGGGGAAGAGGATACCTATTCTTTACCGTTATCTTGTTCAGGGCTCAATAGTCGATGCACATTCTCCAAGACCCATCCTTCTTTGGAATCAACACAATTGGAGAACCACAAGGAGATGTACTAGGATGTATGACTCCTTTTTCCACCAACTCCTAAACTTGCTTTTTGATTTCCTCATTCTGCAAAACTAACAAATGGTACATGTTGATGTTTGGAAGAGGGACATCCTATTGTAAATGGATTTCATGTTGTATCTCTCTCTTAGGTGGCAACCCCATTGGTTCCTGAAATAAGTCTTCATAAGTAGAAAGTATTTTCACCATCTCAATTTTGTGCTTTGGATCACACCCCTTAAATGCTTCATCTTTTTCATCATCTTGAGATTTTACAAGCATTAATACAAATTTCTTACTATAATTGATCAACCTTTTCAATTGACCAACTTTGACTAGTGCAAGATTAGTCTTAACTTTGTGTGCACGTACATTTTATTATATCCCATCCTGAAAAAGATGATACTTATTCTCCCCCTGTAGAAGATTGTTTTTTTGTCATACAGATAAGGACTCCCTAACACAAGCCCACAAATATCTAAAGGGGCAATATCTACTTCTACCTCATCAACAAAGTTTGCAATGATAGCAAATTTCAGTTTACATTGTTTTGTTACTTGCAGTCGAGCATCATTGAAAACCCATCCAAGTGGATATGGCTTTGGATGAGGTGTTGTAGTTAAATGGAATTTCTTTACCACCTCTTCAGATATTAAGTTGACTTGAGAACCCGTACCAAACAATGTGTCAATTTTAGTGTGCTTGGATACAACTCGAATATGAAACAATTCATTATATTGTTTATCAGCTTTAGGAGGAGTGGATAGTTTAATTGTACTTGCACTATGTGCACTTGCATTAGAAATACTTTTATCAGTAGAGAGAGTTATACTTTTAACTTTACCATGGATCCTAATAGCAGCAATATTTGTCTCATCTCTGTATCTTTTCAGCCTTAGTTCTGGGTGCAGCTTCCAGCACCTCGAATCATCATGCCCCTCTTTCTTACACTAGGAGCAGTGGGCTTATCACCCTCCTTAACTGTAGTTGTCTTTTTCCCTTTGCCTTTATCTTTGTCTTTACCTTTACCCTTAAAATTCCCCTCATACTTAGATGGTTTATTTGAGAAATTATCACTAAAACTGCTCTTACCCATTGACTCTAAATGAGTGGCTTGGACTGATACTTCATCCAAATTATTAGGACTCAACATTAGAATGGTATGTCTTAGGTAAGAATGCAAACCACCTATGTACTTCAGTAGTGTATCCTGAGTATACAAAGGAACACTTAAAACAATAGCTCATTTTCTAAACTCATGGGTGTAATCTTGGACAAACTGACCCTTACCTTGCCTAAAGGTTTTCCAATTCATTTTTAATTGTTGCATATAACCTAAAGGGTAAAATTGATTTTTAAGGGCAACAAAAAATTTCATCCATGTCATATTCACCTTACCATGGCGAGCAATTTCCTCTCGAGTTCTACTCTCCCACCAAGTGAGAGTTGTACCTCCCAATCAGAGAGTGGCTAACTGGATCATAGAAGCATCTTTTGTTAGGCCTTGAATCCTACAATAAACTTCTACCTGTTGGATCCAATCATCTAAATTTTTCGGCATTTAACTCACCACTGTACTTAGGCAATTCAAATTTTACACCTAGTTTAATAACAGGCTTCGACTTGCTCTTATATGGATTATTAATGGGAGAAGAAGAAGAGAGAGAAGAAGAGGAGGAAGAAGAGGAAGAAGAAGAGGAAGAAGGAGAGGATAGGGGTAGATGGAGGATAAACTGGAATTTTTTCACCATCCTCAGATTGCTTCTTCTTTTCTTTACGATCTTTAGAATCTTCCTTCTTCAAAGAATCTCCTTTCTTCTATTCATGCTTCTTCTTATTTGTGTAAAGCTCTCCAACCATTGCCCTCATCTTAAGGAAGGATTTTTGAAAAGACTTATCAAAAAGCTCAGGCTCAGTACTTTTCCCAGCTTCGGTTCCTTCCATCTTTGGCAAGGTTCTTCTTTTTCCGATCTCAGGATTATATTCTTCAAGCTCTCCTTCACCTTTCTGAAGCTTGGAGCGCGTTACCATTCAAACCTGCAATATTAGCCAAACACGACTTTGATACCAAATTTGATCTGATTTAACGGATCTATGACAGTTGCTTTGAATGCTTAATTACAATCCAAAAGTGCTTAATTAAAATTTAACAAAATTAAATTAATGAAATTACTTAGAGATTAAAGAAAGAACAAAACGAGAGAGAGAGAGAAAGAGTATGCAAACGAAATTGACAACAGAGTTCGTCGTTTAAAAAAACTATGTCTTTGGGCCCCTCTCCAATGAGTGGACCGATCCAATTATTCCTCCAGAAATTCAGTTTCATTTGTCGACAGAACCTCCTCTTGGTTTACAAAGAAATTCTCAAATGCACTTCCAAATTGCGTGGAAACAAGCTTCTCCAAAAGCACGGAAATACAATAATTTATCCAAGGAAAACAACTCTCACACTTGCAAAGTTCTTCCAAAATCACTTACTTCACACCCCCCATTCTACCCCTTTTTATATTACATTTTATGCCAAAATTGGTGTAAAACCAATTAACTACCCAGTCTCCCTTACATAGAAAAAAATTCAATAATATCCTCCTTAAATAAATTTCGAAAGGATAATATCCCCCAAAAATAATTCCCTTTCCATTTGAATGGTTACGAATAGATTTATTCTCTATTATTTAGGGGAGATTTTTATGTAAGGTTTTATTTGACCCCTTAATTTAGGAATAATATTCCTAATATTTCCATGTAAAGAAAATATTCTAGGCCTCTAAAAATATGGGATAATTTAGGCCTCTAGGAAAAAGGGATTTTGCCTTATTCTAAGGCTTTGAAAAAGAAATTAAATCCCTTTTAGAGAAAATGGTGGGTGGTAATCCCACCATCCTCTCCTCATTTTAAGTTTTTCCCCTAAAGGCAAGGAAGGCTTCCCTTATAAGGTGGGTTTCCCCCTATTCCTTAGGTGGCATCCCACTTTAATAAGTGGTGCCCACTTTATAGATTATATTTATATATTTCTTTTTATATAATTTTTTCCTCTCTTTTTCTTACGCTTTTATATTATTCCAACAATAATATTTTCATGTGATGCCATGTGTCAGGAGCTGATCGGTTGTTGAGTTGACTGGGCGTTGACGTCATCAGGGCAATTTTGACCTTCCGTAACATCGCCATACAGACTCCATTTTCTATGAAATGAACTCTGCCAGAATCATGGTGATGAGCACTATGAAATGGCATTGAATTTGACTTGTTTTGATGACTTTAATTTTTGCCCTTTTTCCGACCTGGGTTTGGGAGTTGACCAAAAGTTTGACCATAAATATCTTGAGCTCCGGGACTCCGATTGACTCCATTCGAGTTGCGTTGGAGTCAAGATCCCGAGCACTTCTTAATGATACCAAAACTATAGAAAAATAGAGAATTTCAAAATTTGACGAAAAATCCTCCAGATCAATTCATGCTAGCCATTTCAAACAAGATTACATCCTGTATACCAAGGGTTTGGTGATTTGGAACATTGAATATTGTTCATTCATCATTTCCTCATTTCATTTTATTTCATTTCAAGGTTTGATTAACAAAACAAGGTTTGATTACCAAAACAAGGTTTGATTACCAAAACAAGGTTTGATTACCAAAATAAGGTTTGACCAAGGAAAACCCATATCCACTAAAAAATAAAATAAAAATCTCTCTTTACATGTGTGATTGCAGATCTAGGTGTGTTGAGCTTGAAGATCCTTTGAAGACAAATTTGTAAGATTGAAGAAAGTTGTCAAAGTTGTAAAGAAGTTGGCATCTTCATGGAAAGTCACATATAGGCCAGAATTCAAAGTTTCAGAATTAGAGATTAGAAGGGAGAGAAGTTACAAAAGATCACTAGAGGATATCAAAGTTTTGGAAAAACCTTGATACTAGGACTAAATCACTACCTTGGGCATATGGGTCCCAATATACCACTTTTCAACATTTTTTGTAGATCCTGGTTTACCAGTTGCAAATTCAAGATTCGACCCAAAACCCAAAACTGGGACTAAATCACCCAACCTAGAGTATGAGTCCTAGTTCACATAAAAATTCATATTTTTAGGATTGCGAACCTTATTTCATGCATCTTTAGTCTTCTAGGTAATTTTCTGTTCTTTCTCAGTTTGTTATTCTTATTTCAAGTTTCATTTCCTAGGTTACATAGCTAGATTTGCATATTGCTTGAATTTCCTTCTTTCTAAGCAGTTGCTTAGTGGTGAACCCCCTTGTTAATCACACGCAAGGAGACCTTGTAGCCATCTCCTTTCCTAATTTGATCAATTAGGATGAGATCTCTAGGGTTTCCTTTAATGAACTAGAGTGAAATACGAGGGACCCCCTTTCCCCTTATGTGTTGCATCTCCTAAAAGGTGGAGCACCCTATTTCCTTCGGTTTAGTAGGTAAATTATATCACAATACAAGATATAAGAAAACCATGACAATGATGATAAACATGAATGAAAAGAGCATACACATGTGTGATAGTTCTGAGAATAACATAGAGTAGCCCTAAAAATGCATGACCTAGTCTTAATAAATAAAATAGTGACATACTTGTCCATGAAAATGGTATCTATAGTGAGGAGAGAAATTTAAAAGATCTATCATGGAAGATGTAAATACCAATATAAAAATGACATGAAACCTAAATTTAAGAGGAAGATTCAGTGGGAAGTCAATGCAATGATAGTGAAGCCTTTTAGAAACAACAAATAGCAATCCTTGAGTGAATAATTTAAAAGTTAATGACAGTCCAAAAGTCTATCAAATAGTCCAAAGGATAGTTTAAAATAGAGAAAATGACAATGTTCAAAGGGACATAAGGAATTATAGAGAATAGTGTAATGCCCAATAAGGACACTATGTCATGTGAAAAGGACAATGACTTATGAACACTTTTATAAGTTTGACAAGGCCTAGTAAATCCCTAAAAAAGATATTATATATAAACCATAGCATGTACAAAGTATAAGTGTCAAAATGGTCAGTGGTCTACGAGAGGAGAAAAGGAGTCTTGATGATGGTTTGAGTGTGTCACCATTGAAAGGATAGTCATATGGAACTATAAATTCATAAACATAAGTGACAGTTCTTTATAGGACACCCTCCAAGCCCTAAAGGAGAGTCACAATTTTTTTTTGAAGTCACATATGGAAAGGGAGAACTATGGATACATAAAAACCCATAAATCTAATGACATTACATATCATGAAATAAAAACAAGAAAATGACAATGTAGAAGTTTTATAAGGTATGCACACCCTGCAAGACAAGTATCAAGCATGGAATGATAGTCTCTACTAAGGTAAATGACAAGTTTACCTTGATAATGAAATCAAATGAAAAAGTTTTTTTGATAGTCACAAATTTTTCCAAGTGATAAATGAGAGAGAAGAAGATATAATACCATGAGGCTCCATGAAAAGATAGTACAATCATGTGACAATAACAAAAGGTGATAGTATTCTTTAAATGAAATGATTGTCATGAGAAAAGAAAAGGTGAAGGTCTAAGATAAAGAGAAATTAATGAGAGCCCACTCCTTAAAACAAAATAATCATAGTGAACATACTTCATGATAGTGGGCTAATAAATGGAAAGAACACATCATAAAGAATAATTTGAAGATTAAGTGACAATCTAACTAAAATAAAACACTATGCAGAAAGACCTGGTCAAGGGAATTATTGACAAGATAGTGACCCAATATAGGGTAAGATTTGAAGAACATGTGAATAGTTTAGAAAGGGAAACTTATAAGGTTACTATAGACTTGCACATGGTCTTTTGAGTTTACAGTCTTATAGATGATGAAGATATGAAGATGTAGGAAGCCTTTATGAAATGGAAATAACAGCTAGGGCTACACCATTGTATTGATATCAAAAAAAAGAAAATTTACATATTTTCTTTATGCTAGACTTTGCCATAGACAAACCAAATGTCCATTGAAAGACTAATTACTGTTTAGCCACCCTCCTGAATACTATATACCCACACATTACATGGAGTTGTTCATACCAGACCCTTACATATTATAATCTGCCTAAACTAATAACCCTATACATCAACATTTTTAACATAACAAAATAGAAAATTTTGACCAAAAAAATCAGTTTAAAATTATCCACGAGCATTCGCCACTGCCCTAGTCATCATCAGGCATTCTAGACCATAATCAACATGCTCGACCAACTTGATGAGGTAAAAATAACCTCATCATAATAAAATCTGGGAAGCTTACTTTTGCTAACACAATCCTAATCCTATGCCAATTTATTAAACTTTAGGAGAATTAATTGCTTATTTTAAGGAAAATTATGCTTTCTTTCTTTCTTTTGATCAATTGAGGAAATTTACCAAAGCAAGTTTAATGGGTTGACTTAAGCGTTTTTGTAGGGAATAACAAGTCATCACGCGGTTGTTGCAGAAGTTTAACCAACACGTGCCTCAAGAAGTAATGTTGTGAACCCACTCCTAGATGCCTAGATGATGCACCGAAGATTTAGTTTCTGTTCTTTAAAATTCAATTGCTAAAACTTTATGGCTCTTCTCGATCCATCTATATGTTTATGAGCTTTAAAGACATCAAAGTTAGTTTTAAGTTGAGGAAGACTTTTTCAATGGCTATCCACACCATCTTAAATTTAGGATTTAGTTATAAATTTATCTATAAGAATGTAACTTCACAAGTGATGAATAGGACAAAGGAAGTATCGTTATGCTATTCACATGGTTTTTCAAAATACTGTTGAAATGAGTTACCTGATTTCTATCTATTGGTAAACTGTTGAACTTTGAATGATGGTGACTATTCATAATGAAAAGACTTGAGAACTTGTAGCTTATGTCATTTAAAGATGAAGTGTTAACCCGCGAGCTAGCCACTCAAGGGAAGTTAGCTTAGATAGATAAGTATTTTACCGTTAAGTTATTTTCTTTGTTAAAGGTAAATTACTGTTCAATAGGAAGTAGCTAAGTTATCGAAGAGTCGAGTCTGTAGTTCCGAAGCACCATTGTTTTTAATCTGTATGAGTTATCTTTCATAGTTGATAAAATCCTTTACTGTTTAAAAGATGTTTCATTGTCTATTCACTTACTTTTCTATTTTCGTAGTATATCAGTTGTTTAGTTTGCTTGTTTCCATGCTTTCTAGTTCAGTCGTAATGCTTTCTAAATTAGTTTTCTTATGCTTTTTAATTTAATATTTCTAGTTTTTCTTAGAGTAAGATTTTTTTTAGTTAAAAAGTAATGGCCTTAGACTAGAACTAATTTATGTAATTTAAAAGAAAAACAAAAAAAAAATTATAAAATGAGTTATCCAAATAGTCTCCTCCTGCAAACTACCTTGGACACTACCTGGTCGACTAATTGACATTCAATTATTCTAAAGTAGTAGGACCTAATGACAACCTATCACTTTTTGGTGCCATTGTCGGGGAATCTTAAAAAGCCTTTGTGCTTAAGTGTTATTAGGAGATAGTTTGAATACAAAGTTTTATGCCAAAAAATTCTCAGTTGGCTTCCTTTTCTGCATGGTCCGGAAAAGAGGCCCTCATGGATGTTTTATACCAAAGACCCCCCCAAAATACGTACGATTCATACTTAGGGAAGCCCAAGGCTCAGACGACCACACTTCTAAAGAATTATTTGAGCCTACTCCACCCAAGGCTTTCCATTATTTACCTGTTGAGCAACTGGCATAACAACCAATTATAGAGGAAATTGTTTTTGAGGAACATACTCTTCTGAACATCATGGGAGATCATAGAGTTGAACCTAACCACAATGAACCCCAACCTCCTAGAATGTTTACCTATCCTATTACGTTGGATGTTGATGATGATACTGTCATGAAGAATATTTCCCCAGCTTTCCTTCCAACCTTCTGTGGTTTATCCTTGGAAGACCCAGACCAATTTCTCTTTAAGTTTAAAGTCCTGTGTCAGAATTATGATTACAAGAACGACAACCAAAGTTTGAATCTCTTTTCGTTGACTTTAAAGGACTCACCAATGTGTTGGTTTATGGGATTGGGTTTTGGTAGTATAACATCTTGGGGGGAAATGGAGACTGTCTTCTTGAAAAATACCAGAGTTACTATAGGGTAGGTGATCGTAAGGAGGAGTTGTTTAAACTGAGACAAAACGAGGAAGAAAGTTTAGAGGATTATCTTGATAGGTTCATCTTCCTCTCCAAAAGATGTGGAGAAATGGCCATTAGCGTAGAGATTCTCAAAACATTTTTTCTTAAAGGTCTTGATGATGACACTCAAAGAAATCTTGATTTAATGGGAAAAGGTGACGTATCTCAATTAACTCTTGAAGAAATATGTGATTTATGTTAGAATTTCTCCCGTACTGAAGGAGGAATCTGCAAAACTAATCTTTTTAAAGGGTCTAACGAGATAGGTAAGCTCTTCAAAGAAATAGAAAATATGAAAATGGACATTCTCATGCAGTTGAATACCACATTAGATGGTATACAAGCTAAAACTCGCAACCCTAAGACCTTGTCAATTTATTGTCCAAGGTGTTGGAATAAACACCTATTGCACGAGTGTCCTTTGGATAAAGTCAATGTTTGTCAACTGTGTGAGAAAAACCATCCTACAAATCAGTGTGAACTTCTAATGGATATCAAGAATACTAAGAAAAAAACCATTCAGGTTGAAGAAGAGATAAATGCCTTAAACCAATGTCAAGGAGGTAATTTCCCTTATGGACAAAATTCTAACCCTACATGGAGACCAAAAAATAACCGGGCTCGTAATCAATGGACTCCATCTTGGAATCAATCACCTCCACCTCAGCCTAATTGGGGAACTCCTTATTGTGGATCCCCTGAATGGACAAACCACACTTAGGGAAATCAGCAGTGGTACCAACAACATGTTGCCCCCCAATGGAATCGAGCATAAAATTAGTTCTATACTGAACCTAGGAGGAATCAACAACATAATCTGCTACCTCCAGCTCAAAACCCTCCTCAGAATGAGCAGGTAAACCAACCTCAACTTCCAGTGCAAACGCTTCCCAATCCTAAGAATAATCGCCAGAATACTTCAATCTATTCTACCGAACATGAAAATGTTACCGGACTTAATGCGATACATTTCAGAAACGTGCAACTTCACTCTAGTCAAACTCTTTAGCCTCCCACTATTGAGGAAATAGTCGAGGAACTTGAGCCTAAAAGTCCAATAAAAGACACATCGTCTAATCAGGATACCACTCCTAAAGACAAAGAGCCTTTTTCAACGGCAAGGGCTGCTGACTTGTCTCAGGGGGAGGAAGGTCAGTCCTTAAGTCAAAATAAGGAGGATCATGTTCCATAGGAGAGAAGGATGGGACCATGTCCGAAATGTGTAAAGTCCATAACTCCGGAAGATACTCCGAAAGTATCCTTGGCTACAGAAACTGCGTTAATTCAGGAGATTAAGCAGCTGCAAATTGAAGTTCCTTTATTGCAGGAAATAAAGGAAATTCCTGAATTAAACTAGTTAATCAAACAACTATGTATCAAAACACCGGGGAGGAAGCCAAAAAAGATATATACCGTTCATATTGATGGTTATTTAGCTGATTTTCTATCTGGAAAGACTATCGCTCTGAAATATGATGATCCTGGGAGTCCACTTATAACCATTATAATCAACGAGGTAGCAATACAAGATGCACTAGTGGATCTAGGGGAAGCTATTAATGTGATGATTGTGGATGTAATGAAAAAATTAGGTTTGACTAATTTACGTCCTACAACCATAGTCTTACAAATGGCAAATCAGTCTATAGCCATCCCAAAGGGCGTCATTAAAAACATCCTTGTCAAAGTTGATGGATGGGATTATCCAGTCGCTTACACCTAAGGATAGCTATCCTATAATTCTTGGAAGACCTTGGATGGCCACGGTTGCTGCTAAGATTGATTTTAGGGAAGGGGGAATGAACATTTCGCATGGTCAAGATAGTAAATGTTTGTTCTTATACCCCCCTGCTAAGCCTATTGAGCATAAAAAAGTCTTGATTGATGAACTTGAGGAAACCAATGGTTCAAAGAGTTTAACCTCCCTAGCCATGGTAGTAATTAAACAACATGGGGAAGAACTGGAGGAAGAGTTAGTAAATGAGGTAGTACGCCTTTCTATAACCCCGAATGAGGAAGAAATGATGGATGCTCCAAGGATTTTTGGGTAGCCAATTGATATAAGTGGAATGGAGCACAGTTATGCTACAATGGGAATGTTGTGTCCCTTAGCAAATATGATTCCCAGAACAAGTCATTTCTTTGAAGACATCACGATCTGTCACTGGCTTATAACTCATTGTTTTCCTCTCAACACGTTGTTGCGACCTATGTATATTGTAACCTCGGTCTAGCCTGGAACAAAATCGATAATGCTATTACCAGGAAAAACTTTGAATATCAATAGTTGGCTGACAGAAACTCAAGAGGATAAGTTGTTTAATGTGTTGGTATAGAGGTCTAAAGAATTTGCTTTGGATTATACGGACATGAGGAGAACACACCCAAGTGTTTGTACTCATCACATTTACACTAACATCAGCATGAGGCCCATTCACCAGCCATAGAGGAGACTCAATCCTGCATTAAAGGATTTGGTCAAAATTGAGATTAAGAAACTCCTTAGTGCTAGATTTATTTATCCAATTTCTGATAGTAAATGGGTATCACCTATGGTGGTAGTCCCAAATAAAAATGGGAAGTGGAGAATTTGTGTAGATTATCAAGAACTCAATAAAGCCACTTATAGAGATTATTTTCCCTTACCATTCGTTGATCAGGTTTGGACAACTTGGCTGGGAGGAAATATTTCTCCTTTCTTTATGGATTTAGTGGTTACAATCAGATACAAGTTGCTCCAAAAGACCAAGACAAAACCACGTTTACTTGTCCATGGGACACATTTGCATACAGAGTGCTTCCTTTGGATTGTGTAACTCTCTAGCGACCTTTCAAAGAGCTGTTCTTGCCATATTTTCCGCTCTCATTAATGACTGTGTCAAGGTCTATATGGACAATTTTACAGTCTATGGGTCAACATATGATGAATCTCTTCAGAACCTAGATCGAGTTTTGCAAGTTTGTGAGGAAAATAGGCTATCCCTTAGCCATGAGAAATGCTTAATAATGGTGGAACAAGGAATAGTCTTGGGTCATCATATTTCCTCTGAGGGAATAAAGGTCGACCCTAAGAAATTGAAATCATCCAACAGTTGACAATCCCTCAAACTCAAACTGATGTACAAAGCTTTCTTGGACATGCTGGTTACTACAAAAGGTTCATAGAAGGCTTTAGTAAAATTGCAGCTCCTATGTTCTCTCTT
>CM021108.1:35020442-35085895 GCA_007115665.2 Sequoiadendron giganteum
AATTCAACATCAACGGAAAGTGTGGCACGATAAACATATTAAGGAAAAGGAGTTTCATAACGGGGACTGGGCCCTGTTATTTGATTCGAGATACAAGGACCATAAGGGGAAGCTCAAGACTCACTGGCTGGGACCTTATGAAGTTGATGAAGTCTTTTGAATGGAATTGTTAGGTTGAAACCAATCGATGGTGACACGTGAACTCTATTGGTTATTGGTCATCGCTTACGTGTCTACCATAAGCCAGTCAACAGGGAATACTATACAAGGATGGTGGAAATGCAGGGCGAGGTCCAATGTGTTGACTCTGCCAAGGCAGAGTCTATCTGGCAACAATGCTATGTTGTTAATAAAAAAATAAAAATAAAATCTCTAATTCAAAAAATGTGCAATAAAAGGACATGTATGCCAAGATATTTTCCTTCATTAAATCTTTCTTTGTTTTTGGACTTAGCTAAAAAAAAATTATTCCATTTTGCAGGACTTCTCAAAAAGCGAAAAATAACTTCTAGAGCACCCTCCAAAGATGCTCTAGAACGTTATGGTGTCGGTGCCCGATGCTCCGAAACTTGATGGTTTCCAAGCCGATGCTCTAGAACTTGTACAAAACTCATCATGTCGAAGAGGCATTCTGCACTAAGGTTCAAAGCTCATGAAGTTCAAAAAATATTTTCCATGTCACTCCACTTTCATTCTGTTGTTGCTCCAGCTGCATCTTTCAGCGATGCTCTGGAACCTTTCATTATGTTGCTTCTCCGGCTGCATCTTTCAACGATGCTCCAAAACCTTTCATTCTGTTGCTGCTCTTGCTGCATCTTTCAGCGATGCTCCAAAACCTTTCATTCTATTGCTGCTCTTGCTGCATCTTTTAGTGATGCTCTGGAACCTTTCATTCCTTTGCTGCTTTGGCTACATCTTTGGCGATGCTCCGGAACCTCCATTTCATTTTTCATTTTGGTCGCACCTCACACCAGTGCTATGGAACCTCCATTTCATTTTCATTTCAGTCGCACCTCACACTAATGCTCCAGAACTTATGCACTTGTTTTGAGCTCGATGTCAAATTGCGTGCTCCGGAACTTGTTCGTTCATTTTCCGCCACCTTTTTCAATTTTTTTAATTTTCGCGATTCTTTCGCCAGAATATCTCATACATCTGTCTTTCTATTTTTTCTTTAGTCTTAAATAAGCCACCCAATTCCATACTCCTCATTGATAGCTCTATCACCCATAGAATTCCACACCCATATCATAATAATTTTGTCATCACCTCAGCCAATACCTTCATGTCATCTTGTCAAATCTGTAAGGTATAAGATCTTCGAACGATCACAAAACGCAAGTATTAATTTTCGCTTTAAGTAGGTAGTTATTTTTGAATAAAGAATAATTAATTGGCACGAACTTCACTCCCAATTCAGAAATTTGTGCCACTCGATGATCAACTACTTGTATGACAAAGCCTTTCACATGCCTCCATGCAGATTGGAAATCATTGAAGAGTAAGTTGCAAATAAGACAAATAAGTGATTTCAGAGGTAATATTTTCAAAAACCTGCATGAAAGCTCTGTGTTGGAATTGAAATCTTTTGCAAAGTGTGAAATAAGGAAATGGGGGGATGTAAAAGAAAGGCAGAGCCGGATTCAACAAAAAAATTGTTGGGATTGAGTAATATCTCCAGGTTGTTTGAGGAAGCAGGGTGGTTAAACTTCATCATAAAATTTGAGGGCTATAATGAAAAGCTGGTAAGCTCTTTTGCTAAGAACTACACTAATGGAGAGGTGGTACTTCATGGGAAGCATTTCAAGGTAAGTTACAAAATCATTTCCCGCTTATCTGGATTAGAGAATACAGGCATAAAAATAAAGGAAACCTCTCAAATTATGTCTCAAAAATTATCTAAATTAGTTGTTAGAGAGGGAGACCCACACCTAATGGTAGTAATAAGTACCAGGGAAAAAAAAAGGGGTTCCAGAGAACCTCCATATTAGAACCCTGTGCCATTGTTGTTGCATGGATTATAAATTATTTTACTTGTGAGGGTAAGTTAACTGTAGTTGTAGGGCCTACCTTTCGTATGTTGACTCATTTACGTCACGGGAAGGAGGACCCAGCTCGTAGGGTTAACATGCCTGAATTCTTGTATGATTCCTTAAAGACTTCCATAGAAAGTTATAAAACAAGGACTAGGCCTTTGAAACATCACTGGTTAATTCAACTAATCTGCAAGTACCACTTCCGTAAGAAACCTGAGGGAAAATAGGAGAATTTTTTAAAGAAAGTGGAAAAGCTTTTGATTGCAAGAACCATAAAATCAAGGGAACCGTCCCACCAGGCTATTCCACCATCCGGAGCAATTTCCCTTGAGGTCTCTCCAGCTCCAGAAGCTCTTAATCCCACCACTCCTGGTGAGGATTTTCCAACCTTATGTGAGGATGAATTCAAAACCCCCGACCTACGAGAACAGGTTGATATTATTTATTCTGACACAAGTAAACCCAAAAAGACGAAAAAGGGAAAAAATAGAACACCCATCATTTTCCAAGAATTGCCTCCACTCATAAGGAGTAAGTGGTTAGCTTTTGAATTATTTGAAACCCCAATACAAGGTAAGGAGGGAAGTTCACAAAAGAAAAAGCCTAAGCGGCCACCTGAGCCCATAGAAATTTCAGAGCTTGCTAGTGAAGAGGAGCTACCCCTAAATAAAGAAGATTCAAGTGAAGAGTTCTGTTTCCACTCTGCTCATGTGGTGGAAATATTCAATGATGAAATTGAAGGAAGAGAACCTGAGGGGGATGGCAGTTTGTCAGAAAATTTGTCACCCATCGTGAATAAAATTATTGGAACAGCTGAAACAAGTAGTGCCATTGTTGAATTAGAAAAGTGTAAAGTAGAAATTGATGATCTACAAAGATAATTGTCTAAAAGTAACGAACTTATAGAATTGCAGAAAGAAGAATTGGCTGTGCAAATTGCTATAATAAATAAAAGAGATCAAGAAATAAAGGTCTTGAAACTTCAATTGTAGGAAAAGGACTCAATAATCTATAAGTTACAAGAGAAAATGCAAGAACATAATCAAAAGCATAAAACTTATAGTGTTGACATTGCAAAAAAAGATGCAGAGATGGAAAGAATAAAACAAAATTTTGTGCTCATGCTCACAAATTTCGAGGAGGACAAGAAAATAAAAAATTGAAGAGTTGAATGATTCCATCAGCAGGGTAATTGAACTAGAACAAGACTTGAAGGAATGCACTGTAAAACCTCAAATGGAGTCCAAAGAAATTCAGATTGAGCCAGTTGTAACTGATTGGTTCCAGGTCCATATTCCACCTCTGCTAATGAAATGGATGGAAAAGTGTTACTTCCTCGGGAATGTCCAAGCTGAAAATTATAGGCTAAAGAAGGAACTAGTGCTCCTGAAGGAGTCATTGCATAGGGCCTACAGAGGGAAGCATGATGCATGTCAATTAGTGAACTGTTTACTGAATTGTAGAAGACCATCAAGATTTTACTCAATGTTTTTGAATGAACAATGGCTAAGATGGAAATTGCTTAGGATCTATAATGATCAGTCCTACGAGCCTAATGATAAAGAGTTTGTTAAAATATTTGTAGAGTCAACTCCTGAAGACCAGGATCTAATTTTTGAATTCTTTCTGCATGACTTGTTATTAGAAAATCTTACAGATTTCTTTATCAACTTAGTTTTTGGAGAGGTAGAAATAAGAGCATTTCTCTCCACCATGAGGAATCAAATTCATTGGCAGGATCGGACAAAAGAGTTTGCACAGGCGAAGAGAACAGTGGGTCTCCAAATAAGGTCCCCAAATTCAAGACCTGATGGGTTCAAAGCTACATTTTTGTCTCTCCTTGTTAATGATAAGATGAAGGAAAGGTATGACAACAACCTCAAGCTGTGTTATGATAATTTCATG
The DNA here is from genome assembly GCA_007115665.2 of Sequoiadendron giganteum. Classification (NCBI taxonomy): domain Eukaryota; kingdom Viridiplantae; phylum Streptophyta; class Pinopsida; order Cupressales; family Cupressaceae; genus Sequoiadendron; species Sequoiadendron giganteum. Next base: position 35,024,384 of record CM021108.1, read on the forward strand.
GCAAATGGACAAAAGTTGATTGGAAAAGCATGGCATGCTTGCGAAGAAATATTCACCCCTCTACTAGCTTACTTAAAGAAAAGAGAGGTTATTTCCCCTCTAAATATTAGGTGGTCATTCAGAAGGGTAGATGCCTTAGTTAAAATCCTAAAGACTCAAAGGACAAAATAGATAGGAATAAAATACAGACCTCCCTTGCTACTCAATCCTCCCTCGGCCTTCAATATTTCCACAAATCAGAATGACAGACTTTTCAATGAATGGAGGGAGAGTGTGATGTTTCACAGAGGGTTCATTCATAACCCTAAAGCTTTTGATGCATCAGCTAGGGAGACACATGATCTCAGTACTCTTTATGAGGAATGGAATAGGACTCAGGGGTTTAACTATGGAGCAGGAGGACCTACCAGAAATTAGGTAGGGGAGGAAATTATGAGGTAAAAATAACCTCATCATAATAAAATCTGGGAAGCTTACTTTTGCTAACTCAATCCTAAGCATGTGCCAATTTATTAAACTTTAGGAGAAGTAATTGCTTATTTCGAGGAAAAATATGCTTTCTTTCTTTCTTTTGATCAATTAAGGAAATTTACCAAAGCAAGTTTAATGGGTTGACTTGAGCGTTCTTGTAGGGAATAACAAGTCATCATGCAATTGTTGCAGAATTGTAACCAACACGTGCCTCAAGAAGTAATGTTGCAAACCCACTCCTAGATTCCTGGATGATGCACCGAAGATTTAGTTTATGTTCTTTAAAATTCAGTTGTTAAAACTTTATGTCTCTTCTCGAGCCATCTATATGTTTATGAGCTTTAAAGACATCAAAGTTAGTTTTAAGTTGAGGAAGACTTTTTCAATGGCTATCCACGCCATCTTAAATTTAGGATTTAGTTATAAAGTTATCTATAAGAATGTAACTTCACAAGTGATGAATAGGACATAGGAAGTATCATTATGATGTTCACATGGTTTTTTAAAATACTGTTGAAATGAGTTACCTGATTTCTGTTTATTGGTAAACTGTTGAACTTTGAATGATGATGATTGTTTGTAAAGAAAAGACTTGAGAGCCTATAGCTTATGTGATTTAAAGATGAAGTGTTAACTCGTGAGTTGTCCACTTGAGGGAAGTTATCCTAGATAGATAAGTATTTTACTGTTATCTTCTTTGTTAAAGGTAAATTACTGTTCAGTAGAAAGTAACTAAGTTGTCGAAGAGTCGAGTCTATAGTTTTGGAGCACCATTGTTTTTAATTTGTATGAGTTATCTTTCGTAGTTGATAAAATCCTTTATTGTTTAAAAGATGTTTCATTTTCTTTACGTACTTTTTTGTTTCCGTAGTATATCAGTTGTTTAGTTTGCTTGTTTCCATGCTTTTTAGTTTAGTCGTAATGCTTTCTAAATTAGTTTTCTTATGCTTTTTAATTTAGTATTTTTGGTTTTTCTTAGAGTAAGATTATTTTCTAGTTAAAAAATAATGTCCTTAGACTAGAAATGATTTCTGTAGTTTAAAAGAAAAATAGAAAAAAATATAAAATGAGTTATCCAAATAGTCTCCTTCTGCAAACTGCCTTGGACACTACCCGGTTGACTAATTGACATTCAATTATTCTTAAGTAGTAGGACCTAATGATAACCTATCACAACTCAACATCCTCCTTCAATGCGATCTCCTTCCCCATTTGGATCCCCTCATCAACCATCTCCTGGTGTGTAGCAATAACAAAAATTTGAATCCAACCCATGTCCTCATCCTTCACAAGCCCCATCCATCTCTTTAGAAATGTAATCCCCAATTTCTTTTCCTTTTTTTTGTTTGCAATCCCCTTCATAGCCCTTGGGATTATTAGAGGAAACCTTTCAATTTCATCACCACACCTTCTCAGCATATAGTAGTCTATTGGCAAATGAATCCTCCCCTCCTGGTCCACATTCTCGAGGACATCACCTAGGTCCCCCAAGAAATTCTTTTTAAACAACTTTTCATAAAGGATTTTAGCCTCTTATTTTGGCACCTTCTTTCAAGATGGATGCCAGAAACATGGCGAAAATATTAGCATTCACCCTATAATGATGCTCAAAATTTATAAATACCTCACCCAACACCCACTTCACCGCATGGATTACTAGACTGTGATGGACCTTTAGAATGTGCTTCATCCTTCTATTTTTCACCAACCCAGAAAAGAAATCTATCAATTCATGCTTATCAACCGCATCGATGTGTCTATCTTCTTCTAGCTATAAATACACACCACCGAAGGAAGATGAAAGCCTCTTCATGTTGACCTTAATGATAGTCAATTCTAGAATTTTGTGGAAACTCTTCTGAATTTAACAACTTACACCTCAAAAAATTATGATGATCCCTGCCACCATTTTCTTTAACATGAATACCATACGTGTTACCAATCACATTCGATCATGTTACACCATCACCAAGGTAACATCCTCCCACTGTATCCCTACCACCACACCCTTGTTGATTGAAGCCATAAATTTTCTTCATATTGATGTGATTGTTTGTACCATGTGTTGTCGAGTTGTCATCTAAGTCACCTACCTAATTCTTTCTACACTTTTATTAGTCAACTCATCTGCCATCATGTTACCCTCGCAGTATATGTGTGATAGTTTGAATTCTTCAAATCTTCCAATCAAGTTCTAGATCGGTTCCAACCATTTTCTTAGCTTCCAATTCAGTGTTTTCCTTTGGTAGATTGCATTTATTGTTATTAAGGAGTCCCCTTCTAAGTGCACTTTTCTAGCCTTCAAATCCAAGACGCATTTTAAGCTCATATATGCAGCCCTAAAATATATTGTATTATTTGTTGTTTCTCCTAGGAATTATGCTTTTTCACAAAGAACCTTTCTAGTATGATCCTTGATCACACAGCCAGATCCACTTGGCCCAGGGTTTCCTTTTAGAGTGCCATCAAAGTTTATCTTTATCCATCCTTCATCTGGTGTCGCCCATTTCATCCCTTTCCTTGGATCAATGGGAAGATCAACCTTCCTATCCCCATTAACAAGATATATATTATGCAAGTTGTATGTTGTGTAATGGAATTAAATAGTAAATAGTTATGAAAACTTCATTTTCCTTCTTGAACTATGGGCATTTCACCATATGAAACATTGATGCATGAATGTATGAAAACATTTGAGTTGTGTAAAAAGAAATTAGTTGAATCATTGGTTAATTATATGCGAAAATAAAATTATAGGTCTTAATAACAATTTAAAGCATCACATCAATAGGATTTAGGTTCATTCTATATCATTTTCTTCCCCTTTCCTCAACAAAACAACAATATTTTAAACTAGTTTAGGTGATAATCCAAGGAAGCCAACCCTCTTTGGAGATTCATCCTTGTCTACAGGCAACCCATAGGCCTCAAGATGTTTCCATGCTTGTCAACTGAGGAGAGGGTCTAGATATCACCCTCTTTAGGGTGTACTCAGGTTGATAACAATTATAAAGCAATACAATAACTTTTAATTATTTTAAAAAAAAATCAATAGGTTGTTCATACCCTTCTTTGTTCTTCTAAAGCAATATAATACTAATTGTAAAAAAAGATGCAAAAGAAAATAACTAAAATAATTGTGAATAGCCTAAGCTTACAAGGAAATGTGCCTCCTTGAGAGATTCTTTTATGTTTTTGAATGCTTTATGTGGTTCTTCATTCTATGTAATAGATTTCCCTTTCTTGAGAATCTTAGGGATAGCCTTGGTCATCTTAGTAAAGTTAGGAATAAATCCTCTAAAAAAAACAATTTTCCAAACAAATATTGCACTCATTTGAATGACTTAGGCTAAGGGATGAGGTGAATTTCCTTAACTCATTATAGAGCTATCCTTACACCCACTTTTGACTATGAAAGGTGGACCCCATGCAATGATGGGACCAATGCATGCAAGGTGTTTACATGTATGCAAGTGCATTATATGTGTGAAGCATTAGGAGACATGCATTGGAAAGGCAAGATTCCAATAAGGTGGGTCCAACTTATGACATTATACTTCATGCAAGTGTTGTACATGTCAAGAAGACTCAAGAAAAATATGCATGCATTGGATTTGCATCATGTGGCATTCTTAGGCATCCATATTCTCTCATGGATTTGTGTTTATTTGGTACTTGGTTGTTTTGCATAGTAGTAAAGGTTTGAATATTTCTTTAGCGCCATTACATGTTACTAGAATCACTCTAAAAAATTGTTGTAGTTGAAGAATATTGAATGATATTAGCTATATGATTTTATTGTAACCTCTTTCATATCACCAATCATATAAAGAGTTGTTCTTTTGGAGTGTGGGGCTTGTAACTCAAAAGGGTTTTCCCCACATCTATATTGTGTTGTGGTTATTATTGTTTTACATAATTTATTTTATTTAAATGAATGTGCATCTAAATATGTGACTAATGAGGGTTTTTTTTGTTTTGCACTCTCCCTCACTTATATTGGTGTAAGAAGTTACTTTTGCATACCCTACTTCCTTTCACCTTAGGTTTTGAAGCCCTAACTACTTCATTAGTACTAGTTAAAGTTGTCACTTTTTATTTGCACAATTGGGTGTACATGCATAACCATGCCCTTATTATTAAATGATGATTTTTTTATCGTAATAATACTTCTAGAATATTTATGATCACCCTATTCATTAATGGTTGTGTAGTCAAGTAAGGAGGTAGGTGGAGATAAACAATAAAAAGAGGTGAGAGTGTTAGAGTTTAGGTATTGGGGATACCTCATAATTTGTGACATGAGTTGGGGTTCAAGGTTCAAAAGGGAGGCATGTTGGGAAGGGGAATTCCAACTTTGATGAAGGTTTGTGAAGGAGCATGGTTTTGTAGAGAGGTATGATGGTATGGGAAAATTTCAATTCCTAATAGAAGTGGCAACAATGGTGGGGAACAGGTGAAGGTTATGACTAGATAGTGAAGTCTCATACCTTGAAAAAGATATAAGAGAAAGCATACTTGGGAGGAAATTCATGTTGGGAAGGGAGACATCAAAAATTTGATGTCTTACACATAATTAGAAGGCTAACTGTCCTTTCATGCTTTTAAATTTTAGGGATTTTAGGTAGATGCATGGTGGGATAGAAAGGATGAGCATGATATATATTTTTGAAAAAGGGGAGATGACAAGTTCAAACCACTCAAAATTACTTGTGAATTCCCCTTATTCCCAAGTAACATCCTTCACGGGTAGGTTATTCCCATAAACCAGCTAGTTTTTATGGTACCAAATCCCAAAATTTTCACCCTTAAAATGATGATGACATTCATTGACCTTATGAGCAACACTCCATAATATGTAAACACCAAATCAATTCTAGATGGTGCATCATAATCGCACATTTCCATGCATGATAACATTCCAAGGGATATGTGTTGGGGCATGTTGCAAAAATACTCTCCCAAGTGCAACATTTAATTGTGTTTATTTATATTCTAAAACATTTTTCTTTACAAACCCTATTGCCCACCTATTTGCCATATTTATTTGTCTAATATTTTGTAATTGATCACTCATTCTAGGAGTGGGTTTTCCATCTTTGACATAAATTAATTTATCATACACCTTAGGAAGACTCAGGATGGCATCCTAAATACACTTTCCTAATCTTGATGGGAAATAAGTGGAGGTTCCAATGGACTTAGAGGAGGAACATGTTTGCCTTTATTTTAATGGTGGGTAGTGTACTTGTGGATATGTTGAATAGGGTCTTGTTTGGATCATTTTCCTATAAATCTCTCTCCCATTTTCCTGTAGTAATTTTGTGGGATTTGGATTGTCTTACCATGTGTGTATAATCCAATGCATTCAAAACCTTTGGCTTTGCCTCAAAATCAAATATAAGATAGATTTTGTCTTTATATCCCATGAGACCATTTACTCTCATTTATTTATCATCCTTCTCATTTCCATCTAAGATGTTAGTAGCAACACATGTATCCATAGTACATTCCATCACATGATAGGAATCATCCAATCACCAAAATTGATCCAAGGGAAACAATCATAGAAAAAGCATTGATAACTACATTAATTTTTCCTTCATGTATTCAATGTCAAAATCATGAGCTTGGTATCTCCTTGCCAATTCTAGTCTAGGGATTTTTTCATTCACCATCCTTAGTCCTTCTCATGATGTATTTGGCTTCTACTACACTACTATGATGTTATCAGAAGTTGGAAAGCTTAACCCATGAGATATCCCTGTATTCATCTCAAAGAGAGGGTTATTGTAAACCTAGTGAAAACTAGAGAAAGATTTAAAAATATTTATTTTTCCCTATTTAAATCATTCTTTATGCTGGCCCAAATTCACATAATTATCCTTAAATTACTATTTATGTTGGCCTTCAATTCCTTGCCTAACTATCTTAGTTATTCCTAACTTGGTGCCCGTAGATTCTAATATTCTTAGAAGTTATTCTAAATTAGAATCCTTCATTTCTTTAGATTCTTTTCTGACCCACCATGATGAGAGAATAAAATATATACTATCTTCAAAATATAGATTACATACAATCCTCCCTTTCTCCTTTTCTATCTTCAATCCTTCAATGCATGCAAATAATTTATTTTCACTCCTGCTAATTACACATCCTTACTACCACCTTCAGACATGTTTATATAGCATTTTCACCCCCTAAATGGGGCATCCAAGTTGGTTATCAAATACCAACATATCCCTTGAATAAATCCTTGATCATTTAATGCATAAGATAATGTAGGTTGCAACAACTTTACTCAACTACATGATTTGGACATTTGGTTGTTGTTATTTTCTAACCAATTTGGGTGGTTATTGTTTATAACCACATGTTGTTTCATCTTTATTAATATCCACTAAAATTGATAAAGAAAACTCATAACAACCCCATTAAGAATTTGAAAACTCAAAACAACCTTATCCTCCTATATTTTCTCCTAGTAAATAGTAAATTACTATCGGTAAAAAATCGACCATTGGTAAAAACAATTAGTCATCATACTAGTAAAACTTAATTACCGTAACAATAAAAGCTTGATGGTAAAAAAATATTTAGTGTTGATGATAAATACCTTATCCCTTATGAATTATTTACAAACAACATTAGGTTTCATTAGATACATAGGATTTACAAGGTTTATGGCACCTTAATCCTAATAATGAAGATATTCCGATTTCATCTTTTTTAAAGTATTATTCACTAATTACAAATTTATAAGAGTGATTGTATATTAATTCCCAAAAAATATACTTCATTTGAATTATGTTCCTTTTTAAAACTTAGAGATAATTTCAATGACCCTTTCCATGCTATCTAGCTCAATTAGGACCTAGACCTCTTTCTCTTGTATTACCAACAACTACTCTTTCCATTCATGTATCTTTGTAGACCTCTATGAAATATTGGTTATATGGAATTTCTTGTACTGTTTTAGGCTACAAAATCTAGCGTCCTCACATAAGATTTCTTGTAATTATTTTCATAAATGTAAAGAAAATTACTTATAGATGCCACCATACCTTTTATACTTATTGAGATTTCCCTTTGTGAAACTGATTTGCATACCTAAGCTGATGTAATTTTGATGCTATTGATTTCCATGGGCTTTACTTGATTCAATCACTCAACAATAGTTTTGAACCATTTTTAAAAAAAATCCCCATGGAAAACTACACTACCAATCTTTAGGCATTAAAGGTTTGGATCCCAATTAATTTCGTGGCATGTTGCAATCTTCTTTTGATAATGATTTATAGAATGAGTTAGTTTGTGATGTAATACAACTCACATCACTCAAAATCTCCTGCAGGCTTCGACACCTTCTCCTCTTCTTCGCCGAGCCACACATTCCACACAACCATGATGGTCGAGCTCACCCACAATAAAGATCGGTTCTTCTGCAAACTGCCTGCATCCACCCTGCCCCACACCATGGCCGAACTCACTAACGATATGGTTCGCGGCCAAGGAAGAAGGTAAGGCTCGCGGGACTGTCCTCCGCAACTGGCAGCCTCTCTGCGCTATCCTCATTCCACGTTCTCCATACTTTTGTTTGCAAGACATTGCCCGCCACCTTCCTCTGTCCTACGCCGAGCCACATACGACCCTCAACAGTAGACACCCTAACACAGTCGCCCCTATCTACTTATTCCTTACACCTTGCGGCTGTCATGCAACTACCGCCACCTTCCACTCCTCTACGCCGAGCCACATACGCTCTCAACAAGGATATCAAAGCTTCCACCATGCTGGAGTCGCGACTGCTCCATGGGAGATGATAAGGTGTGCGGGCCTGACATAAAGAACCCGCGCCTAAACTTCAATGGTTGTCTACCATACCCGAGCCATACACAAACTACTCGATGCAAAGGCCGACAGTCATACACCCGAAGCTAATCTGCACTCACAGTTAAACAATCCAGAGACAAAAATGGAACGATGCAGGCGACAGGAAACAAAACACATTCATTAAAATGCAAAAACTTTAATACATTAATGAGAGAGCCTGATTTCCTCCTCTCCCTTTACTCTCTCCTGTCGTCTCTTGTTCTATTCGCCCTGTTCTATTTTCTCTCCCTCTCTTTTTCTACCATACGGTTACATCTTTCTCACTCCCTAATAGCGATGCGAGGGTGGTTAGATAGCCGTTCCCTACCCAATTTTATCCATTCAATTACAATATGTTTAGTTTTATTTCATTCTATTTCGAATTTACATTCCTAACCATTTGTTTCCATGGTCACCCGAAATGTTAACGAAACAAATATTACAATAAACTGTGATTTGAGGTGCTCCCGCACCAGTTTGTATGTCCTCCATCATCATACTTATTTTTTCCATATAAATTTTCCTTTAAATACAAACTTAAGCTACCTAGTTTGATGAATCTAGTAACTCACCGATGAAATGCAACCATTTTATATCTATTAGTATTTTAGTTCTTATAGAAAAGGATGCATTACATGCCTTGTGATCACTAATGGTAGTTGTGATTTTCTTTCCTTTTTGGTTATGTGGAATTATTATTCTATTAGTAGCCATGAACTTGATCCAATCAAAGTCTTTGACTTGTGTGTACTTCACAATATCTTATGTTTGAAGTTATTTCTGTACAACACCTAGATCCCACATTATCATGTTTGAGTGATCTTGGAATAGAGATAACAAATTGCCTTTCCATTTTGTACTCTTCATATTTTCATCATTTCTAGAATTATTCTCATTATAAAAAGGTTTTTGAGATGATATAGTTTGAAACTAGTGCAATAAAAATTTGCCACAACTATTCTTTTGATGAAAAAGATCATTAAAGTGTTTACCTACTATTATAGATTTTGAGATTTCCTAGGGATTTGAAACAACACTGCCACTGGTCTGTGAATAAATTTTATATGGTCATGGTTCACTCTTTCCATGATTTGAAACTTAAACAGATGTGCTTTGGATACCATTCAAAGCCACTAGAATATTTCTTCAATTATTTTATCTTCAACATGCATTGTTTATTTCTTATTAATTTCATAAAAAATACTTTCTTTATGCGAGAGCTCACAAGAAATTAGGATTTTTAACTTCAACAACCAAGGTGGACCCCCTTTTCTTCATTTAACATTCTTACAATTGGATTTTCTTCTTCAAGAAAATTGTGGTCAAGTAGATTCATCATCAATTTTGGTTCCATCATTTACTTTTCCAACTTTTCCAACTATATTTCCTTGACTCATGTTTATCTATTACAATTTTTTATTCATATAATGGATTTATGTACTTTCTTCCAATAGTGGTGTCATTTACCACTTTTTTTTTATTAATAATAAATTGAAAACTACATACAAAGATGATTTCAGATTGTAGGCCTTAGCCAAGCATTACAAACAAGGTTGACAGCGTTGTGTACAAGATTGAGAGTAAAAAATTACTAAATACAAATAGCGACATTAGTTCAGCAAGAGTTGTGCCTCCTTTCAAAAGTCTTGTAATAGAAAGACTGTCATACTAAGCCCGCCATTGAGACATTGAGTTCTCTTCTAAGCTCATCAAGCACCTTCAGAAAGGTTTCCTGTTCTATTTCAATCACATGGCCACCTTTGATCTCCCTTTTATTGATGTTGGTCGAGCTTCCCCTTACCAACTCCACCAGCTTGGGCATTGACGTTTCGACGTGAATCATAACCTGCAAAGCAATAGAGAAAAATGTGAGTCCTTTTGATGACTCAGTAAGAATCCTTTTGCTTCCCTTAAATTTATCCTCGTTTCTTAACTTCCATATTTGCCACATTATTTCAATAGTGAGAAAAAATCAGAATTGCTGAAGATTGTGTTTCATTTTCATATTAAATAACAACACAGTTTGCTACATAACATTATTCATTCTATCCCATATATTGAAGCCATTACAAAACATCTTCCAAATTTCTTTCACATACAAACAATCAAATAAAATATGCTTTATGGATTCAAGAATTTTGCACAAAGAACATATATCTATATCATCATCTTTAGATTTATAAGGCAGCCTCTGCAACATAATAAGCCACTTAAAATAAGCTTTTTTTGGCTCCAAATTGTTAGACCAAATGCTAGACAGATGCTTATGCCAATCTTTACTACTAAGCGTCAAGCCTCAACACTCATTAAGATGGTTGATGAGCAAACTGCCAGACATCAGATCCTTATAAATTGTTTTAGCCTTGAGGCCAGGGAGGGCGATGCCATCATGCCACACTAAGTTAGACGCAAGGTTGAGAGGAGGATCTAGCTTTTTGGGAAGGGTTGCCCCATCACAAGCCTTAATGATGGAGGAGTAGGTTTTGAGATTCAGTGGGGGAAGGCTGAAACTAGTGCCAAGCTCCTCCCAAGGCCACAAAGAACCATTGTTCAAAATTTTATTAAATGTACAAATGCCCTGTTGGTGCCATTTCCTGGCCGAGCATCCTTGGAGGAGAGCGAGGGGTTTGTCGTTATGGTAAAGGTTCCACCAAGGAGAGCTAAAAGTGTGACACCTAACTCCACTAATAAGAGCAATACTGGCAGATTTGTATCGAGATTTATGCTTGATAGACTCCCAATATTTCCAAAGGCTTTTGAAGATTGCAGAACCTGATGGGGTCATGGGATAGTCACACATGAGGATGTCACTCAATGGGAGCCTCTTCTAGGCTTTAGCATGTTTGGGGATAACAGACTGCATGTTATTGCACAACTTCTAGGGCTCGTTGCCATCTAGAGCTTTTACTATCCATTTTACTGCCAGGGCAAGACCTTGAAGCTTCAAATCCTTGAGAACAAGGCCTCCAAGGTCTTTTGGGATGCAACACCATTCCCACCCAACAACGTGTTTCTTCCTTTTTCCCCTCCCATTAGACCACATGAAGTTCCTTATTCTCTTTTGAATTTCACTAACCTGGTAACTACAAAAAATCCAAGTCGAAGCAAAGTAAACACTGTAGGCTCTGAGGATTTTTTGACATACCTACAATCTTCCTACGAGTGACAAGTATTGCTTGTTCCATTTGTTCAACTTCCTTTCAATTTTTTAATTTAACTAGTACCACATGTCTTTCAGATTGGGGTTGAAAACGAATGGAATCCCCAGGTATCTCACCTGTAGCATAGGGCCTCCCCAGTTGAACCCAAATTATTTTAAACACCCAAGAGGGGAGTTTTCCCAACCAAGGATAATACTTTTGGCTTTAGAGATTTTGGCTCTTGAAGCCTTTCCAAATAGCTCAAGCTTCACCATTAGGGAGGATAAATTATTTTTCTCTAGTTTCGAGAAGAGGGTTGTGTCATCAGCAAAGCTGACATTTAGTACCTCGGTGCAATCAAGAAGCTTAATGCCCTTGATTTTCAGGGAGAAGGAGTGATTTCTTAACAAGTAGTACAGGGTGTCAAACACAATTACAAACAGTGTTGGTGCTAAGGGGTACCCTTGGTGAATTAATCTCTCCAACAAGATTTCATCTAAGAGTGAGCCATTAATATCCACTTGCACAACCGCATCTCTTAGGAGGACCTTAGTTATTTCATAAAAACTCTTAGGGAAGCCAAAGGCCTGCATTATGGTGATCAGGAATTGCCATTTGACCTTGTCATAGGATTTATCAAATTCTAGCAGTACCATTGCTATATTTTGATTGGAATCCTTTGCCCATTGCATTGCTTTCCAACTAGTTATTAAGTTCTCTAATATGTACCTACCTTTTATGAACCTAGTTTGGGTGCTGGAGATAAACCTTGGCAAAATGTTGACAAGTCTTGAGGCCATTACTTTGGCTAAGATCTTGTAAGAGACATTCAAGAGTGTGATTGGTCTCCAATTTTTCACGAGGTTTTTTTCTCCCCCCTTGGGAAGAAGTCTGATTATACCTTTGTTAATTTAGTTACCCAGAGAGACTTTGCTTAAGGCTTCATCATAGACCTGTGCTAGATCATCTACCACCCAACCAAAGAAGCATTTGTAAAATTCAATGGGCAAGCCATCACAACCCGATGACTTATCATTGCTCATAGCTGCAATAGCCAACCTGATTTCTTCTTTGGTCACTTTCTCTGAGAGTTTATCTGCTTCATCCTTTGAAATCCTTTTTGGGATCAGTTTGCTTATAGTGTCTCTTGCTCTTTGATTGTCATTAGAGCCCCCTTCTGAGGTGAAAAGATCCTTAAAGTAGGATTGAAATTGTTTCACAATTTCTTCTTGGGAGGAGAGAACTTTCTCACCATCTCAGATTTGGTCAATCCATTCCCTACTACTTTTCTCTTTTAGCAGGTTGAAAAAGAATTTGGAGCCTTTGTCCCCGACATTGAGCCAGTTTAGATTTGCTCTGGTCCTTTTCCCATTTATTTGGTGAGCCTGAATCCTCTTGAGACTAGTTTTGGCTTTTACGAGTGCAACCCCTAGAGACTCATTGCAAGGGTCTTGTTGCATCTTGGTCTCTGTCTGGGCTAGATCTTCCTGTAGCTTAAAATCCCCCCTTCTCATGTCTAGGGACTTCTTTTTTCCAATCGTTTGGAAGAGTTTTCTCTTGCCTTCCACATTGGTGTTCCATCTTTCAATGGCAGAGGCATCTTTGAGCAGCCATTTATTAATTTCTCTGAGGGAGGCAACAACATCCCTACACTCACTATCTTTAAGAAGGTAGGTGTTAAGCAAGAAGGCCTCCTTTTTGTTTGTCCTTGGGTGATTGCCCTGATTGCAAGCGAGGGCAGCCACAATAGGGTGATGATCGGATAGCATATAAGGGTGGACATAAAATTTTACTCCCTTTGCATCCGGTATGCATCTGAAAATGTTTTTGCTAGCATACAGCCTGTCCAGCCTTCAATAAATTCTATTTATTCCTTTTTGGGAATTATACCAGGTAAACCAAATGCATTTTTAATCTTTCTTCCCCAATTCCATTGGGTCTTGCAGCTGAAGCTTAGATTTTAGGCTGCTCTAGAAGATTTTTTCATTTCCTTTCCAAGACATATCTATGCCACCCCACTTATCCTCCACATGTTCTACCATGTTAAATTCCCCGCCAATGATCTAGGGGATATCAGGAAGGGTGGTGAGCCATTGCTAGAGCTTAATCCTATCTCTGTAATCATTGGGGGCATAGATTGTGTAAATTCTTCATTCTTCATTCTTATCTTTCAATGTGACCCATACCACCCTATTGCACAAAAATGTGTCATGGTTAGTAATAGATTGAGACCACTGATTGGCAATCATAATTGCTGCCCCTCTTTTCCCCTATCATGCGTAGTGGAGAAATAGGTGGACCCATTCTAGATGAATCTGAGGTTTTACTCCAGGGTTAAACCAGTGGCTTTGGTCTCTTGAAGAAATACAAAGTCTTTCTCTTTTTGCATGTTAAGAAACCTTCTGACAATGTATTTCCTATTGGGCGACTCTAGTCCCCTGATGTTCCAAGATATACAGTTAATGATCATTTTCCATGGTCATAGGTGTTTCACTCTGCTTAGACCTGAAATGCTCAAAACATTTTGACAACTTATCCTCTACCTCTTGTCTTTTAGGTGTGGGCGATCAAATGACCCCACTATTTTTCCTTCTCTTATGGGTTTGCTTGGTGATTACTCCTCCTTTTCCTATTTTCACCAACTTGGAATTCTTTCTTGGCCTCTCAGGTCCTTTTCTTGGCTTTTCTAATTGGTTGACATCCTCATTTGTTGGGGATCCCATAACCCCACCCTTAATTTTCAACTTCGAGCCTTCTTCTGAGGCTGGAAATGCTGCTTGGGGGGTAGTGCTAGGAGATCCGAACTTTAGGACAGGATCAGAGCCATCTTCCGGCTCAGGGATAGAAAATACAGTGTGGGTCTGGTCAGAAGCAGCGAAGGGTCTTCGCAGCAAAGGTGTCTCACCCCTGGCACTAGGGTCACTGAGTGAAGCCTTCAAGTCGACAGAGTTTCCAAGAGGTGGTTGGGATGCACCTAATTTATCCTTATTTGTGCCCTGGGATTCCTTAAGGAGAGGCAAAATCAAGGAGTGGGACAACTTTGCAGAGGAGCCCTCTAGGCTCTTGCCCACATCAACACCTGTATCCTTATTTGAGTAGGAGGATGCAACCTTGAGATCAAACTGAGTCATGTCTTTTTTAATAGTTGCCTCGGTTGTTCTAGGGCTTTTGGCGGGGATGCCGAAGTTTTCTCGAATCCTCAACCTAATTTGTCTCATCATAATTTGTTGAGAATTCAATTTTTCCAACGCAGAAGCAGTGTTAGGGGGAGCAGGTTCACAGGGGACATAAGTCATGTTAGGTTCGAGGAAGGGCATGGAATGACTGGTAAGGTGTTCGCTTTCACCTTAAGGAGAAAGCACTTCAAAGGATTTCCTACTCTCGACCAAGTCCAACTCATGTGTGACATGATGAAGCTCACCATCCTTCCAGGATTGCATAGTGTTTACTTCCATGTTTTCACCATTGTTAAAGAAGGAGGGTGTCTCCTCTGCCCCATCTATGGATGTGGGGTTGTCAACAAGAGCTTGAGAACCAGGACCCATTGGATACTCACCCATCGCTGCTTCCCTGGGTGGGGTGAAGTCAACGACAAAGTTATGAACGCTTTTTGAGGGAGGGTCCTTCTGATTTTTGATGATCGAACAATGATTCTAAGGTTCCCTTCCCTTCTACACAGAAAATAGGAATTGACACCACCCAAGAAATACAATGGGTAGGAGAAGACTGTGTCTTCCTCATGAATTTTCAAGCAACTAGGTATTTCAATGCCAGGGGTGATAGACACTAAAACGCGTGTGTCAAGGCTAGGTAGGGCCGCTTTGGTCTCATCTACCTTGATAAATCTCTCGAAAGGTTCAAAAATTAGGGGCAAAATTCTCCAAAATGCAGGAGGTAGGTTTTTAATAACAACCCATCTAGGTGAGGAGAGTGCTAAAAGTTCATTGGCAATGGCTGAGGGTTCCCATGGGAGGGCATGGAAAACACATTTTCCTACTACCCAGAAGGGTCTTTCCAATAATTTTTTCTTCATATCATGATTTTTAAGAAAGATAACAAATAAACCTTTTTGTATTAATCTACAGTATGTTAATTGAACACCGATTTCTTTTAACCAAGCATTTATAAACTTCCTTGCAGGAAATTTATTAATGTCTGTCGTTGCTAGAAAGATGGTAGATTCTTTAAGTCTAAGCCTTTCATTCGTTATGGTTTCTTTAAGCAGAGAGTTAGGAAACAAGTGCAAATCACAGGGAGTAGAGGGGGCCTTACCTTCACTTCCGCCAACACCACTGCGTACTTGTTTCATGGAGAACCTGACGCCTTCAGGAGCAACGAACCCAAGATCAACTAATGCATTGCTAAAGGTTTTGGGCAGAGAGACTGGAGAACCAAGGCTATCTGCCATGTTGCATTGGGTTGGGGGGGACATCCCCCCCTCCATTACAAGTGGCAAACACCGAGAGCAAAAGGAAGGGCTCCTCACAAACGAGGATCGAGGGCAAGAAATAAAAAAATGAAAAACAACAAACAAAGAAGCACATACAAAGTAAAGAAACAAGGGTAAGAATAGTGAAAGCGAGGACCCTTAGAAAAAACAAACCTCAGTGGGGGAGGGCATAACCTCCCCTATAGACCGAAAAAGCCGACATGAATCCCAACGTCCTTGGATACCGAGCTAGTTGCAGACGCCTATCTCCTCTTGTTTTTCAGTTCAGGACCGTCATTTACCACTTTTTCTTCTCAAACAAAGGCTTTTATACCCCCAAACAAGGGGTTTATGTATTCCTTCTTGACAATGGTGATCTTGAATTCTTGCAATGATAAATTTTTATTAACTTCATTATAATAATCACTTTCTTGAGGTGATAGATTAATAAAGAGCATTGAAATATTAATTAAGGAATCTTTATCTATAGCATCCATTGTGGATTCATTTTTCTCCCTAATGACTCGTTGAACCTCCATTACCATTTTATCTTCTTCTTTTGACAACACTTCATTTTTTCCTTGGCATTTGTGGCTTAACTTCCAAGGTTTATTGCAAGAGAAGAAAACCTTTTTCTTCTTAACTTGTTTTTGGTATCTTCATTTATCTTCTTTGTAAGAACTAGAGGTGTGGTTTTCCAAGGGGGTGCATGATTTCCCTTCTTGTATGCATCTTCCTTTGAGTTTCTCCCATATTGCATTTTTTAAAATGATTTATACTTTGATGCTTGTTGTGCTTCTAGTTGTACACTCTCTTCACTCTACAAATACCTGTTTTCTTTCCCATGTGCTTTAGCTAAAACTGGATTGTGTTTTTTCGTTCTTGTCAAACCTTTTATTTATCCCTTTTGAGAAATATTTTTTTATATATTTTACAAATGACAGAGCTACCTTCAAATCTTCTATAAATTTTGTTATTTTTCCAATCATTTTATAATTTCTTCTACCCATGACTTTATCGATACCATAATTGTAGAAAAGGAATTTGTCTTTGAAGATTTACTAAGAAGCACACACACACACATTAGAACTAGTAACAATTTCCTCAAATGACCTCAAATTCTTAGGTGGTAAGAAAAACAACTTTGATACCATTGTGATGTACCTGGTAGTATTAATATGAATATTTTTGGATAAACTTAAATATATTAAATTGGGCCCTTATAAACCCTAAAATATTAAGGCAAATATTTTGGCTATTTCTATTTTGGGTATAAATATTTAAAATCCAAAACCTTAAAAATCCTCGATGGTGGTAATGTTAACACAACAATGTTATTGAATCCATATTATGCTTTAGACTTTATGTATTTACCCTAAAATGACAACCCTAATCTATTCTACTTGAATCTATCAAACCTAAAAAATTCATCGATAATATTCACACAATCACATTAAATTCCTAGTATTATGTGGTTGGGTTTACAAATAAAAAATAGATAAATAATGAATTCAATTTGAATTTTTTGTTTGCAAAATACCCATATTTACAAATAATGTTCACAAACAAGATAAAATTGTAAAACCTTCTATTTAAATTATGTGGGCTTCAAACCCATTACAAAATGTAGCCAAAGCATTAAGAACAATATAAATACAACAATAAGCCCTAATAATTGAAATATTAATTGCACAACTACAATACACACTAGAAACACATTGGCTTAATCTCAAGACAACTTGCAAATCAAACTAGCTTGATCTTGCTAAATATTTGCCACTAATAAAGCTTGAAAGTTACCTCTGTGTGATTTCTCCTTCAACCAAAGGGGTTTCATTCTATGACATGAGATCTATGGTTTTTTTATCTCTTAACCTCCCACATATCTATGGGTTTTTGTCCTTAGATTTGGACACTTGAACAACAAGTGCTCATGGTACTTGGTTATGGTTTGTATAGTTTTCATATAATTATAAATTTTCGTGTTTTCTTTCCACCCATTATACACCCAAAAAGTACTTTTAAACTAACAATAATGACATCTATCTCAAGATTAATATGCGACAAGGACTACACATACCAATCAAGTGTTATTTCCTCTTGAATCATGCTTAAGCATGCATACATATGCTTAGGAGGCATAAACGAATGTCCCTTGTGAACTATAACTATCCTCAACAATATTGGTGAGAGGACTCTTAGGGTTTGAATCCATAACTACCTCATTAATGGAGATAAATGTTGTCTTCTTTGTTTGCATAAATAAGTATACATGTGGAACCATGTCCTTATTAATAATTGATACTTTTGTGCCCATGGGAACCATTTTAGAAGATGCATAATCACCCTACACATTAATGGTTATCTTGTCATGTAGGGAGGTAGGTGTTGACAAAAGTGAAAATAAGTAGGAGTGTTAGAGTTTGGATGTTAGGGATACCTTGTGACTTGTGCCATAAGTTAGGGTTTAGGGTTCAGAAGGGAAGCATACTAATGAGGGAAAGTTTGACTCTCTCAAGGAGGGTTTGTGAGAAGGCATGGTTTGGTGGAGAGGGATGATGGTATGGGAAACTATGAATTCTTGATGGAAGAGGGAACAAAGATGGATAATAGGTGGAGGACATGAATGGATAGGGAAGTTTGATACCTTCACAAAGATTGAAGAGGAATAAAACTTGGGAGGAAAGTCATGTTGGGAAGGGAGACTCTGCAACTTCGATGTCTTACACAATCTTAGAAGATTAGCCATGGCTTCATACTTATAAATTTTATAAATTTTAGATAGATGCATAATGGGTGGAAAGAAAGAACACATGCATAAAATTGGACTAGGGGCCCGAACATCGAAAATCATAAATGAGCACTTTGGTCCACAACATAGGTTTTCAAAAAAGACTACATATCAATGATAGTAAAATAAAAGATTTAATAACCAAGAAGCAAATATAAAAGGACAATAATGTTGGGATAACTAAATTTTTTCAATAGTATTGATGAAAATCTTTTAGAAGCC
Source organism: Sequoiadendron giganteum (assembly GCA_007115665.2). Taxonomy (NCBI): domain Eukaryota; kingdom Viridiplantae; phylum Streptophyta; class Pinopsida; order Cupressales; family Cupressaceae; genus Sequoiadendron; species Sequoiadendron giganteum. The sequence continues at coordinate 35,043,309 of CM021108.1, forward strand.
TTTTACAATTAAAGGGTCATATGGATTTTATAGAAGCAATTAATAATAATAAAATAGCTCAAAACTTTAGAATACTTGTGGTCCCATGATTTATTTTAAAACTTTAAAATCATTTTTTTTTCCTTCAAAGTTTATCCTAAATTTCATTTAGGAAGTAATCAAAAAATTCACATGCCTTCTAACGATGCCACAAGGATTAAAAGCCCCTAAACTAGTAGGGAAAATATTTTACCCTACTAACAAATCATTGGAACCTTAAGGACAAAAAAATAGGGGCTTTATTTTTTGAAGATAGGATTCCATTGAAGGGGTAGTAGTTCAATTGGCGAGGATGGTGCATGTCACACATCCATCGAGATACAAATCTCAAAAGCATGGCAAGGGTCAAGTTTGATCCTTTAGTGATTTGAAGAAAACATTAGACATACAAATCAATATTTGTAGAAACCAATTGTATATAATATTTTTTTTATTACATTTATTTCTTTATACATCATCATACATGACCTTTAGGGCCTAAATGTCATAGTTGATCTTACTTATCAGACAATATTTTATGATAATTTCCTATTTAAAATTACCCTTCAAACACTAAGCCATACCTTGTTATAAATAAAATTATATATAAACTCAATATATATTTTAAAATAATTCTATATAAATTTGATAATTTAAAAATTTATTGTCAATTAAATAAAAAAAAAACACTTTACAAATAAAAATAACATGATTTAAATCTTTAACCTCATGAATATAAAAAATCTTTGCTGTCTTTAACCTCATGAATATTAAAAATCTTCTACTATTCTATTCTACCCTAAGTCTTCGTAGAATTTTAATGACCAAAAAACTTAAATACTTGCCATCAAATTTAGGCCCTAATAATTGTATTTTACGACCAAACTGCTTAAATACCGACGCTCAAATTTAGGCCCTAATAATCCCGTCTCTCCATGATTTAATAACTGAAGCCCCCATAGACCACATCCAAATTCTGCCAACAAAGTATGTTTAAATCGATCCTTAATTGAAGTTCTTGACAGCGTATCTCATATAGCTTTCAAATCGAAGATCCGGAAGGAATAAATATGACACCTATCAAACCAAATTTCTAGTGGCTATGGTTACTCTTTCAACAGATTGAGAACAATGGCTACAGTTACTGTGGCAGGGCCATCTGCACTATCACGTTGCAAGCCTTCTTCCACTTGCTATTGCCCGTATTCTTTCTTGCCTCATTCTCACTCAACCTCAAAATGGGCACCTCCTCTTTCACTCTTCAGAGGCCCCAAACATGTAAATAAAGCATTTTACAGAAGCGGGCATTCGTTATTTATATGCTTGGATTCTAAATTCCATTTGGGTCAGCCCTTACTGCTCAATGCAGCTTACACAGGTAAGCAAAACTTCATTTTTTTTTCAAAAAATTTGGTGCCTTCAATTGATATAAATGAGCTTTTGAACTTTTTAATCAGTCCGAGGTTCATTATTTGATTAAAAAACACAAAAAGTTTCTGTATTTCATTCATAAAGCTTTGCAAATTTAATCGATAATTTTTAAACTTTTTATAAAAACACTATGTTTCATCCATAAAACCTTGCTGTTTTATTTTTTTTGGACTTTTTTAAAATAATACAAAAATCCTTCATCAGGCTTGAAGATCACTTTTGTCGCTTTTGTTATGGTGTATGTGTCCATAATCTTTTTCAAAGATTACCTCAAATTATAAAAAGCAGAGGCTGTCTTCTGCACCGTCAAATGGGTTTTTTTTGAAGTATTTATTGTTTTTGTTTATACCCGTGATAATTTCTAGTTTCGTTCATGCTGTCTAAACAACAATCCTTTGGGATGGAGTAATCTCCCTACATTGCTTATGCCGTACTGTAATAATGCATGAAGATGTGGGTATACTTCATAAATGCTTATGTGGGTCTAATTGAGTGAATTTAATTGAAGGACTTAAGATAAGCTTTCATCCATACTTCTAGTGCAATCTCCTGTGTATATATATGCCTATGTGGGTCTGTCACGGGACTTCAGATGATATTATGTCTATTCCAAATACAAGGACAGGCCTGCGGGACTGGGCTTATAACTTTGTATAATGTCTTCCATTGGCCTTCTATTTTGCATTGGGTTTTCCGATGATTGGTCTCCTTTCCGCATTGGTCCTGTCTTTGCATTGGGTCTTCTTTGTGATGGGTTTCCCTTCCTCATGGTTATTTGTAATGTTTGTAAGACAAGCCATTATTGTCTAGACATTTTGAGCCTTTATCTACCTTGGGTTCAACTCCTCTTTCTAACTACTCGTTTATTTTTGTACTTTACAGTCTAGCTTTAGCTTGCGGCATCTTTGGAGTTTCTTTTCACTCCTTCATATTATTTCTACTGGTTGTACTTTCGAATCCCATTAACTGATGGTAATGCTTAAAGAGTTTTTTGTTTATATGGTTTTGAACAAAAGGATATAACTCTTTTTTCCTGGATTGCAGGTTTCCGGAGGCAGGGAAGGCGGAGACTCGTGAAGGCCTCATTGTTTGGCGTAGGTGCACCTGAAGCTTTGGTCATTGGAGTTGTGGCTCTGCTTGTGTTTGGACCTAAGGGTCTCGCTGAGGTACTTAATAATCCTCAATTGAGGGTTCTTGAGTAAGCATTCCTTTTGTAATGTCCATTCTAGAGTCTAGCCCGATAACATGAAATTCTGACATATTTTATGGTTTATCGTATTTCATCAAGTTGCTGGGAAAAGCTGCCTGAAATTTGAGACATCTTATATCGGGAGCATATGTTTTACATAAAAAGGAAAGAAAGAAGGAAATAGCCACTGGTTACAGAGGCAGATTATAGTAAATTCTGTTTGTAAAAATATGCAACAGTGGGCTCACCTAACCACTGCTTATCATATTATCCAGATTCCTACTTGCCGTGGACTCAGTTCCTTGGTTCATTGAATTGAAAAATCATAAATTGCAGGAATTCCACAAAAAATAAACTTTAGCCTTTGCCCACGACAAAAACATTGTTCACAAATTTGTTATTCATGGTGAGAATTCAGTTTTTTTCAGCTCTAAACCTTTTCTGCTCTGCAGTGAGCTACTGGGAGAGAAATGACAATCAAAATCTTCACTTTGGATGAAGTTTTTATGTGGTGTTTTGGGTTAAGTGTAAGAAGACTCTTAGTGAGCCTCATAGGGTCTGTTGAGTCTCACCAATTGTCAACTTGTCCTTGCTCCTGAGTCACCTGAACTTGTTTGCCTTTCCTTGGACTTGAACTTGGAAGACTTGCCTAGTTTGAGCCAAGTCTTAATCTTCTTTGTAGGAAGAAATAGTATTTCCACCCTTGAAATTAAGAGATCAGATATGTGTTTTGGGAATCCATTACAGGTATGAGATAACAATAAGTCATGTCCTTTCAAAGGGCTATTTCTATTCAAGGGACGCCTCTCTTCATAGAGGCAAGAAGAAATAAAAGGGAGAGGATATATACAGCAGAAGGGAATCAGAAAATGGGAATCAATCTGGAATAAATAAGCAGATAGGAAAATGAATTAGAAATCTGGAATATATTTCTCAGTATAGCAAAGGTATATTAATATCAAGAAGTAATAAAAAGTCTGATATGGAAGCAATCAGAAATAAATAATGTTAGTGTGAAAGGGGTACTTTATTGTTGAGAGTTTCTGGCTTAGATTGTGTTGTATTTTTTTCATCAACGTTTCAGATCAAACTCCGTGATCCATCATCAGGATGTAAGAGAGCATAAGGGTTACTTTATCTAACTAGTTCATTCTTAGCTAGTTCTCCACTAAAGTCCTCTTCACACTAGCTTAACTTTACATAGGGATAAGGTGGTTGAGCCTTTAATGACATGAGTTGTCACACCTCATAGGATGCCGACACTTGTCATAATCTGGTTGCATCTATCTCTCCCCTTGGCCTATATAACCAAGGCATTTCCTTTGTAATTCTCAATTCTCAAGCTGAATATAGCTTTGCATTCTTGAGAGGAATACAGTTTATTCCTCCTCATATTCCTGGTTTTGCTTTCCTTCAGTCATTAGATTCCCGATTATGCTAGTTAGGAAATCTCACATGGTATCAGAGCAGTTGTGAGTTGTGGGTTAGCATTTTTTTTTGAAATATGAGAGTGTAGAGTTGTTTTTTGAAGCACATGAGTATGCTCTTCTCTTGCATTTTTCGGATGATCTGGAGAAACAAAAAAGTGTGGAGAAAACTCTAGTTTTGGGGGGGGGGGGGTTCATATTTTGACTTGCTAGTTGCAAGTTTTCTTCGGACCTTCAATCTAACAATCGGCTTGCATTTTATTTATTCTGATCAATCTTGCAGGTTGCAGCATGCCTTTGTTTGTCTTAGGCAGCTGATTCAGTCTTTGCATGCCGTTTTTTGGTTGTTGGGGTCGTTTTTTGGTGCTAAAGATGTCTATTTTACACTAGATCCACATTTTCTGTGCAATTTAAAGAAAATCCACCATCTGGGTTTTGTTCGTAGTAGAAAAAAGTCATTTGGTTTGTTGCTAGTTTTTGTATACAGGTTATATATTTTGCAGAATTGACATCAAAAAGCCACAACAAACCCCCTCTGTTGGCGTTTTGGAAATTGCAGTTCAACTTCCAAAGGCTGTAACTCAGGCTCTTGACCTCCGATTTGCAAGCTTCTTTTTTTGATTTTAGCTAATTTTTTGTGCTCTACATGTTGGTGCAAACATTTTTTGGTTTAAGTGCACAGATTTTTCAAAAAACTTAGATTCTCAAACGTGACTCTACGTAGTTCCCATTTTTGGGACTTTCAAAAGTGCATAACTTTTGCATACGGCCTTAGATTGAGGTGATTCTTTTTTTGAAAGTGCATGTTTTTTTATGTACTTCGCAGTGGTACTAATAATTTCATTTGGGTTTGTACCAAAATTGTAATTTCAGTATATGTTCATTTTGTGAGGATTTGTAAAAGCATTGGAGTCAAGTCCACTCAGCGTTCTCTTGTGTGGTCATTGTAACCACACTACTTAAAAAGTGCCAAATCATTTTTCTTGGGGGGGCTTCTTCATTGAGTAATTCAAGGGGGGTCTCTTGGTGTGATTGTGCTTGTGCATCTCCTTCTGCTCGTGCTCTCTTCCTTTCACAATGGGAAATGTTAAGTTTCCACTGCTAACTCCATACAACTACAATACATGGAAAGAAAATGCATGGAACTTCTTAATGCAACAAGGGTACATACCCTATGTTGAACAAAAGATAACCGAACCCTCAAATGCTAAGGAAAAAATACTTTGGATGCTTGAACAAACAAAAGCTCTAGGTTGTCTTAGGAGTTTAGTTTCTCTTGATATAATGTTTCAACTTGATGGAAAAGATAATTCACATGATGCATGGGAACAACTAAAAACTCTCTATGGGACAACCAATGAAGTTAGGGGATATCAAATTGATAATCAACTAATGGTGCTAGATCCTAAGTCTTTTGACAACATCCAGGACTTTGTAACAAAAGTAAATGATTTGAGAGCACACTGTAAAGCATGTGGCATAGAGAAAAAGGACATTCAACTTGTCTTGAGTACTCTTAACAAACTTGGATCTGAATATTCTGCTTTTGTTTCTAGTTTTCATACTCATAGATTGACTATGGGATCTACATATACAATGGCTTCCTTTTCTTCATTTTCTGAATTGTTAATGCAAGAACAAGGTAAGATTCTTTCCATGGGGCTCTTAAAGACATCTTAGTCTCATGCTCTATTGGCTAGTCAGTCGAAGGAACAGAAAGAGTCAGGGAAACCTGACAAGAAACAAAAGAAGTCCAAGAAGAAGTCACAGAAAGATCAGGCACAGTCTTCATTTGCCTCAATAGCAGATTCCATTTCCTCTTCTTCAAAGGGGAATAATCAAAAGAAGGAAAGACCAACTTGTTGCTACTGTAAAAAAGCTGGTCATGAGGAACACTTTTGTCACAAGAGGCAGATCGATGAGCTAAAGCATCTTCTGAAAAAGAACAACATTAATCTGCCTTCTTCACAACAATCCTCTACTCCTTCAAAATCAGGCAAAGGGAAATCAACTACACTAGTTGCTACTGCAAATTCTTCACAACAGTGGATTCTTGACTCGGGTGCCTCACATCACATGGGTTTTATTAGAGAACAATTTTCTTTATTGGAGCCTTGTTCGGTGCCCCACATTCTCATTGGGGATGACTCTCCTATTGAAGTCATTGGGAAAGGTTCTATTGATGCTGGCACTAGTACATTTGAGGATGTCCTTTGTGTACCTAATCTATCGGCTAACCTTCTCTCTATCTATCAGATTGCCCAAAATGGTAGAAAAGTTGAGTTCACTTCCGATTTCGTCACCATCAGGAGTCTCGAAGATAATGCACTCCTTGCAGTCGGTAAGGCTAATCATGAGTCTCGACTGTATGCTTTCTCTCATTTTGTACTTGATTCACATTCAGCTGCCTTGCTCACTCATTTAGATTATGTGAGCAAGTTATGGCATGAGCGGTTTGGCCATCTCAACTTTTGCTATCTCCAGCAGCTCAACAAGCAGGATATGGTCACAGGTCTTCCTAAGATCAGTTTCTCAGATGGAGTTTGTTCTGGTTGTGCCTTAGGAAAACTTCCCAAGGACAAGTTTGACAAAGGGAAGGCTTGGCGGGCTTTAGAAGTCCTTGAGTTGGTTCACAGTGATGTGGCGGGTCCATTTCCATCCTTGTCTTTTAGCAAGGCTAACCTTCTCTCTATCTATCAGATTGCCCAGAATGGTAGAAAAGTTGAGTTCACTTCCGATTCCGTCACCATCAGGAGTCTCGAAGATAATGCACTCCTTGCAGTCGGTAAGGCTGATCATGAGTCTCGACTATATGCTTTCTCTCATTTTGTACCTGATTCACATTCAACTACCTTGCTCACTCATTTAGATTCTGTGAGCAAGTTATGGCATGAGCGGTTTGGCCATCTCAACTTTCGCTATCTCCAGCAGCTCAACAAGCAGGATATGGTCACAAGTCTTCCTAAGATCAGTTTCTCAGATTGAGTTTGTTCTGGTTGTGCATTAGGAAAACATCCTGAGGACAAGTTTGACAAAGGGAAGGCTTGGCGGGCTTTAGAAGTCCTTGAGTTGGTTCACAGTTATGTGGCGGGTCCATTTCCATCCTTGTCTTTTAGCAAGGCTCACTACTTACTCACATTCATTGATGACTATTCCAGATACACCTGGGTCTAGTTTCTTCGACAGAAGGGAGAAGCCTTTGATAGATTTCAGGAGTTCAAGGCTCGCGCCGAGAAACAGTCTGGGAAGGTTGTCAAGATTCTCTGCATTGACAATGGCAGAGAATATGTGAACCATCGCTTTGAACAATTTTGCACTCTTGAAGGGATAGATCTTCAACATACTGTCACCTATACACCTCGGCAAAATGGTGTGGCCGAGAGGAAAAATAGGTCCTTGAAAGAAATGGCTGGTTGCATGATCCACGCACTCTCCCTTGCACCTGAATATTGAGCAGAAGCTATCAACTGTGTTGCTCACATCCAAAATAGAATTCCGCACAAGGCATTAAAGGGAATGAATCTTTTTGAAGCCTGGTGTGGCAGAAAACCTATTGTGCGACACTTCAGAGTTTTTGGCTCTCCTGCATGGGCTCACATTCCTTCAAAGAAGCGCAAGGCCTTGGAACCTTAGAGTTGGCCTTGTATCTTTGTTGGTTATCCCGATGGTGTCAAAGGATATCGGCTCTTGGATCCTGAGACACATGAGCTCTTCATTGAGCGAAGTGTGCAGTTCGAGGAAAGCTCTCCTAGCTCATCCTCTCTTCTTTCTTCCTCCACCGTGGATTTAGATAGCGACTCAGATGATTTTCCTTCAACTGCCTCTACTCACAAAGTTGATCATGAGGTTTCCTCCTCCTCTTCATAGAGTTTAGAGTCTAAGAATGGGGACTCTCCTCCTTCAAGTCCTCACATGCCTCGTTGGGCTCGTCAGACACTTGAGTCAGCGGGCACTCTTGTTGGGAATCCTTCAGACACTTGGAGGACTCAGTCACAACATCAGGACATTCCGCATTCCTACATTGCCACAACTTTAGATCCACAATCATTTCATGAAGCATCAAGTATTGCTGAGTGGGATTCAGCCATTGAGGAAGATTACAACTCTTTAATGCGGAATAACACATGGGATCTTGTTCCACTTCCTCAGGGAAGAAAATTGGTTCAGTGTAAGTGGATCTATCGAACCAAATTTGCAACGGATGGCTTAGTTGACAAGTATAAAGTACAACTTGTGGCCAAAGGTTTTTCTCAAGTATCAGGTATTGACTACATTGAGACCTTTGCCCCTGTTGCAAAAATGAACTCCATTCGCTTGCTACTTGCTATTTCTGCAGCTCATGGTTGGGTTATACATCAAATGGATGTGAAGAGTGCATTTCTTCATGGAGATCTACATGAAGAACTTTACATGGAGCAGCCACAAGGATTTATTCAAGATTATTCATTGGTTTGCAAACTAAAGAAGTCTCTCTACGGCCTCAAACAAGCTCCTTGAGCTTGGTATGCCAAAATGGACTCCTTCCTTCCTCTCCATTGGGTTCACTAGATGCCACTCTGATCCAAATGTCTACATCTTGCGGCAGGAGGATGCTCTTCTCTTCTTGGCTCTCTATGTTGATGACTTGATTGTCACTGGGAGCACTTCATCCATCATCTCGACTGTTAAGATTGCTTTGCATGACAAATTTTCCATGATTGACTTGGTTCTCTTGCACTATTTTCTCGGGATTGAGATCACTCAGACCTCTTCTGGGATCTCTCTTGCACAACCCAAGTATGCTCTTGATGTTTTGCCACGTTTTCATATGGCTGATTGTAAGCCTGCACCGACTCCCTTTTTGTCTGGAGTTAAGCTTTAGGCCAAATGTTTCACACCACTAGCTGATGCTACTTTGTATTGTCAACTTGTTGGTAGCCTCATCTACTTGACTCATACTCGCCTTGACATTTCCTTTGCAGTTGGCATTTTTTCGCACTTCATGACGAAACCACATGAGCTTCATTGGAAATCTGCCAAACGCATCTTGCACTACATCTAGGGCACTCATCGGTGTGGGCTTCACTATGTAGCAGGCACAAGTTCAGACTTACTTGGATACACAGATTTTGATTGGGTTGGTGATATTGATGATTGCAAGTCCACATCCGGCTATAATTTTCACTATGGTTCTAGCCCCATTTGTTGGTAGAGCAAGAAGCAACATGCCATTGCTCTTTCTTCAACTGAGGCTGAGTATCGGGGGGCTATTAATGCTGCCACTGAGGCTATTTGGCTTCAAAATATCCTCACTAAACTTGGCATCACCTTTCAAAAGCCATCAATCATCTATTGTGACAACCAGAGCGCCATCCAGATCTCGAAGAACCCGGTCCATCATCAATGAACCAAACATATCGAGATCCGTATGCATTTTCTTCGAGAGCTGATTTAGGAGTAGGTCATTGATTTGTGATACTGTCCTACAACAAATCAAGTTGCAGATATATTCACCAAACCCTTCATTGAGAGCAAGTATGTTCATCTTTGATCTCTCTTGGGGGTGAGGCACATCTCTTCTAGGGGGGTCATTTAGACCTTCTTCATTCACCCTCTCATGGGCAGGAGTTTTTTCATTTCCTTTGTAATTTTCAATTCTCAAGCTGAATATAGCTTTGCATTCTTGAGAGGAATACAGTTTATTCCTCCTCATATTTCTGGTTTTGCTTTCCTTCAGTCATTAGATTCTTGGTTATGCTAGTTAGCAAATCTCACAATAAATAGTCTGCACTCAGAAAGGCAGCAGCCCCTAAATATAATAAGGCATTGATATCAAGAAGTATTTATGAAGAAGAAGATAGTTCAATGAGAGATGAATGATAAATCAATAAGGGAAGTGAGTTGAATATAATAACATAATGAAATATACACATATGTACGATGAAATAACATATATATATATATGCAATAATGATGCTTGCAGCAATTATTAATCCTTATTAGTAATTAGTTATCTAACTTAATATATTTGTTACTCTTTAAGCAATATCTTCTGTATATTAAAACAAATCGAATCATCCTCAGAAGGATATTCAGAAATACATCAGCAGGTCTAAAACAACATCTTCTGAATTGGGAACAAACCGAACATCAAAGGCAATAAGAGCAGATCTGAGTTAATTATTTGCACTCAGCAGATAAGGGTGGAATCAGCAGTAAATATACTTGCATCTTAGAATATAGCAGATTATATGTTTGCAAGCATTGTGGTATGCACTATGATGTATGTTGTGAATAATGGTATGTTTATTAATCTCTATGAAACTGCATATATTGTTGTGTTTATAATTCCCACCAAGCAATCATGGGAAGGAGCGAAAGGAAGTACAAGGGGGATAGCAGTTATGAGGTTCCCTTCTAAGTAGGTCACCCTTAATGGATGACTGAAGTGTCTGCCATTTGTGGGCCAAGGGGGTTGCCTATCTGCCCTTGGGCTTAGAAAGAAGAATACTCCGGGCATCCTATTGCGGCTTCCTCTCCATCCCCCTTGATGGTTGATTGTTGGAGTGGATAATAACTTTAAATTCGTATTGATATTTACTTATCTGTTTTAAGATCAATGAACCTTATGTATGCCAAATAATTTAAGGATGTTGTAAACAGTACAAATGATCAAACTAATTAAATTTGAATTATAATAGTGGCTAACGTTATTGTGGGTTAAAACTGGAGTCTATTGGCAAGTTGTAATTTAATAAGATATACTTCTTATTTTCCCATTGAAATTGTGATTTTTGGGCAAAATCTAAGTATACCCAAAAAGGGGACATTACACCAAACCCATTGAGAATATGGACAATCAAAAAAAAATGTTTAGCTTACTCAACATTTCTACAAACAGAGCACAATTTGTCAACAGTACCAACAGCCAGCTTATCAAGCAAAAGTAACCATCTCAAAAGGTTTTTTTAGGTTCAATGCCGGAGGACTAAATATGTTTAAAACTTTAAACCTTTTGTACCACATATCGGGAGGGTCATCCAACTCTTACACAGTATTGAGCTTGATAAATGCCTTTCTTAGTGAATGATAAAAGGCAACATAATTACATAGAATTAGCCCTTGTTAGTTTGATACTACCTCTCAAACTAATGTTTTCAAAGTGATCACCATTACCAGCTCCTAATTTCAAAGCAAAATTAACCCCAATAGAACGGTGATTCAAAAATATGTTTTTTGTAATTTCCCGAAGACCATAAACCCCCCCTTAAAATCCTTCCAAGAGATAAATTCCTGATTACCCAATACCTGACCAGAGCTTTGTACACCTTCTGTTAATCCATAGTTTAGCCAAACAACCTATCATGAGGGCCAAGGGCCTATCATTATGCTGTAAATTCCACCATATAGATTTAAAGGGTATACATGATTTACCATCTCCAGAGCAAGCAACATTTCCAAGAGGATAACCTCTTGCCTTTTCCCAAATTTTCCAGATGGACAGAAAAATACGAGAACCACTTGGTTTGACCTTGAAATGACCAAACAAAGTATATGACGTTTTTAAACCCAACAAATCAGGTTTACCTTTGGGTGTAATCATCTGAATATTACACCCTATCAATGTTTTCCATGGTTCATCACCAGTTAATGCCCTAAGTATCCATTTACAGCTAGAGCAATAGCATGCTCAAAGATATTTCTCAAACCTAACGATTTTATTTAGCCAATTCAAATGAGAAGAGCACACCATCCAACAAGAAGATGAATAAATAGAATATGAAGGGTGTAAAGTCCCCGTTTGGATTGAATGATAATTTTAAACGATTATTGCAGTTTGACATATGTGGACATATTGTCAAACAGTTATCATGTTGTTACAAGTGTTTATCTCAGAAGTCTCAACAGGAAACTACAGTTCTATTGCATTCAATGGACTGAGATTTGCATATAATAACCAGCAATACGTTCACAATGAAAGATAGTATAAGGGGCCAGTAGCTCAGTTGGTAGAGCACTCCAGCAGCAAATGGAAGGTCCTAGGTTCGAGTCCTAGCTGGTCCAAATGAGCAGCAGCTCAACAAGTGTTCATTATCAGAAAGATCGTCACCTTTCGATAATCTTTATATTATGGTTCTGCACTATTCAAAGGTTTGTCTTATGTAGACGTTTGTCTTTTCTACATATTCCTCCAAATGCTGACCTTTGCAACATTGACTGCTCTCCTGATTTGTACAGCGCTCTGCAGATTGAAGTTGACTGGCAGATAGGACCTGGTAGCACCTTTTTTGTCCCTTATAACATGTCACCTTAATACTTCCAAACTCCTATCACAACCCTTTATTTGTTCTTATTCTCTACACTTGTTGATGCTGACTCCTTGGGTGGTGTGGCTCACATAGACTGTCCATGATTCTTTTTATATTGGCGGCTCCTTGAGTAAATATTAATCTTTATAATCTCAGAGCTTGTCTTTTTCCTGCCTCCACGTCACTATCAGCAGATTCTCACATAGTTCAAAGATATAGACTGCGGCTTCACTAACTGACGCAATAATACCAAGGTGGCAATGGCAATGCTTTCAACCCTTAGCAAAATGCAAATACTCAGAATATATTGCCACGACACAACAATATAATTTACTCACCAAAAGATTTGTACACTGCTTCATGTCCTATCCTGACCACCTTCAAAATATGCTATGGCTAAATTGAGCTAGGAAGAGGACCACGACTATACCAAAACTGTATCATAGAAGATACAAGTCGATCAAGAATGAAGATCCATTGTATCCATAGCCGAAATCTCTCCTGATAATTTTCCCTGAAATTAATCAAACCCTAGAAATTTGTCTCGGAATGAGATTTGCAAATTTCTGCAAATCGATGAATTGATCATTGACGTCCAAACGTGAATCATGAAGTGAATCAGCCTATGAAAGGATTTGGGTTTCTGTCCAAATCCGTAGACTCGAGGGTTTCTATCCTCAAGCACCAAAGCCAAACCCTTTGAAATTCACAATCTCCAAAAGATAATAATTTTTCAATGATGCCAAATGAATTTCCTTCATCCCTTTTTAAAGGCTTAGTCCGAACTTCTAGAAGATTCCCTTTTAAATTATAAAGTGACTTTTATATTATTTATTATTTTCTATTTGAGTCAGTTTAATAATAATGTCCCAAATATTAATTTAGGACAAAAGTAATATTTATTTTTAATTAATTAAATTAATTAAATATTGTCTAGTCGGGAATTGGGGACATTACAAAGAGAATATCTTTTGATAAGCTTGAAGTCTACCTACAAGGGAGAGTAGATGAGCCTGCCACTTAGTAATTTTTTTAAAATTTTTTTCCCTTTGTCACATTTTTTTAAATGAAGGAAACAAGGCAAATGGAATCCCCACATATATCACCATTTGCATTGACTTTCCAACTCCAAACCCTAATTTTTGATCCAATCATGTGGATCATCCCATCACTCAAGCACCATAGATTAATGCAAATCCAGCTTGGAACTTGAAGCTAAGTAGTAGATATCAAGTCTTTTTTAAAAATTTACAAAATTCTCCAGCTCAAGAACAGGGAACAAGACAGTATCATCAGCAAATTGCAGGTCCAATATTTGTTTTTGATCAGGAAGTTGTAAGCCTTTAACAAGTGTACTTAAAGCATATTCTTTGAGAAGATAATGCAGGGAATCAACAACATTGACAAACAAGGCAAGGGCAAGAGGGCACCCCTGCCTAATAGACTGTTGCAATTCAAAAACCTCAGTAAGAGTGCCATTGACAGAATCCTGGACACAAACATCTTTGAAAGAAATGTCCATAAATCGGCAAAAATTCTCACCAAACCCCATAGCCTTCAAAACCAGTATAATGAATGACCATGCAATTGTCATAGTTTTTTTTCAAAATCCAGTAAAGCCATAACATTTTAATCAGTCTTTTTAGCCCAATGCGTGCTTTCCCAACTAGCAACGAGATTGTCTAGAATATATCTTCCTTCTAGAAAGCCAGTTTGAGTAGGAGAAATAACTAGAGGGAGAATTTTTTTAATTCTGACAGCAATAATCTAGTAAAACATATTGCACAAGCTTATGGGTCTTCGATTTTTGATTTAGCTGGAATCTCCTTCTTTAGGCAACAACTTTATTACACCTATATTGATTTTCTTGCTTAATTAATGAGCCAAATGAAATAGCTTCATTATAAACTTCAAGTAGTATGGGAGACATCCAATCTTTGTTAGCTTCGTAGAACTCAGCAAGGAAACCATTGATAAATGGAGCTTTTCCCTCAATACTAATCTTTGAATCAAACATAAGAGCTACTTTGTAGTCAATTTTCCTGGGAAGAATTTAAGGCATACTTTCCTGGCCTCAAGGGTTTGATAAGTCACTTTATCAGAAGAAAAAGGTCTTTTATAAATGATTGGAGAGCATGCTCGAGCTGATCACCTTCATAAACTAACACCCCACTACACTTGAAAGCCCCAATGTTTTCTTTGAATGATCACCTTTTAAGAAATTGAAGAAAAATTTGGAACCTTTGTCCCCCAGTTTAAGCTAAATCATCCTCGAATTAAGCTTGGCACCCCTGCCTAAATAATTTTGAACACATCTCACTTGATGTTTCAAGGTCATAACTTTCTCTTGCAGGGCAGGATTGTGGGGGGATTTTGCAGGTTTATTTCCACATTCAAAAGCTTCACTTTATCTCTTCTATAGGAATCCTTTCCGAGTTTTGCTTTGTTCCAACCATACAGTTTCATAAAATTTTGTGTTGCTTCAATAACAATGTTCCACTTCACAATCGTAGAGTTAGATCTGTTACTCACATAGGAAAGTTTCCACAATGGAGCCAGACCATCAAAACATGCTTGATCCTTGAGGTGGGAGACATTAAGCTTACACAATCCTTTAATTTTCAGGCTGCTTGACAGGGCCAGAATTTAGATGGAACTCTATCTCAATAGGGTGATGATTAGAAAGGGTGGCAGGAAAAAGTTTGACCACATTAGAATAAATGTCAGGACATAAACCAAAGAAAGTTCTATCAACATAGAATCTATCAAGTTTTGAGTAAACTCTCTTGTTAACATGTTAAAAGTTACTCCAAGTGAACCATATGCCTTTGTCAACTTTGCCTTTTGTCAATGGGTCAACAATATGATGAAGAGAAAACTCACACAACACACTCCTCTAATGCACTCTACCCGATTTTCACAACATTACAGATTACACATAACCCATAGTGGATTAATATTTAAAATCGACAATTACATTTGTTGATTTCAATTAACTCACGATTGCACAACAATATACTCAACTTTGAAAGTAAATCAAATAACTTTATTCATTCAAGTTTCATGAAATTTACATTACAATTACCAGGCAACTCCATTGCCCGTCTTCTATCCAATTTATTCTTCACGCTGCCAATTATCATGGCACAGCCCTTTTATCATTTCCCTATGCACGACCTCTATATTCTCTTGCACTCGTGGGCCTGCCTTCCATCTTCATGGAAGATTTCTCTGTATTTCAAACTTACTATGCCATACCATATGGCATACCTTTATCGACCTGCACATTAAGGTTTGTAATTGATTACTCCTCCTCATGGCTCAATTCCCCTCATACCCACACTCTACACAAATTTCTTTGTCCAGCACCCAGTTTAAATTCTTTTATTTCCCTGTCTGCTCACTCGACCCCTCCTTATCCCTTCTCCTTCATACTTTAACAGGCATGGTTCTCTCTACCATTCTATGCATTGATTTTTATGTGCAATTTCTCCTCTTATTTAATCGTTATCTTCCCTTACAATGGCAGCCAGTAAAAACTGCTTTCTTCACCACGCCTTTCCCTCTTCAGCATCTGCCATGAAATTC
Organism: Sequoiadendron giganteum; assembly: GCA_007115665.2. Lineage (NCBI taxonomy): Eukaryota > Viridiplantae > Streptophyta > Pinopsida > Cupressales > Cupressaceae > Sequoiadendron > Sequoiadendron giganteum. Next base: position 35,059,250 of record CM021108.1, read on the forward strand.
AAAATCAAAGGTGGCTTCTTTTAATTGGTTTTCCTTTTCTCTACATACTGATGTCTTCTTACTGCATTTTATGCTGCCTTCACCATACAATCTGCTCATTATCTATGTGGCATGATTACATGATTTTTTTTCTCTTGCTAACTTCCTTAACTCATCACTGTCGCTTCCTATCCTTCAACACTGGAAATATCTACGCATTCTCTTGTTTCCCATATGCTGTGCTCCATTCTCTTGCTCTAATATTTATATTGATTGTATTGTATATGCTTCCTGATACCACTCGCCTACTCACGTAAATTTCTTTGTTTGATGCTCAGTGTTCATCCCCATGGTGCGGTTAATTTGGGGTTTCTGCCTATTCTTCCTTCTCTTTGCGGCCCCCTATCTCCCTTCGCTGCGCCCTGTCTTACTACTTCCTTTTAAATGTTCTTTTGGTTAATACTGGAGATAAGGCGTCGCCTCCCAGCTGATTATTTTAATTGACCCTTACCAAGATAATTCCCTTCAAAATACTGCACGTCCTTTGGTATTTCATAATTCATTTAAATAAAATTATATCTTATTAAGAAATGGATCTATACCTTTTCCACTGGGCATCTTGGAATCAGTTTGAATTGGTTCAAGATTACATTTGATAACATATCCACAAAAATATGAAAGAAGCAAATATGTGAACTATACCAAATGATATGATTCATCCATCGACTAGTGAAGCCGAAAACTAACGTTTGTAATAACTTTTTCCCAAGAATTCAGAAACTCACGAAAACTTACAGAGATGTGTAACTTGGCATTACAAAACTTTTCACCAAACCATTTCGCTTCTAATCTCATGGATTGTGAGACGTGAGATTTTAAGCCTCCCCAAATCATCAATTGAAGTCGCAAACAATTAAATCTCCATATCCTTTAACTGCACGACTTTGATACTTCTGCCATCAAATTCAGGGTAGAGTCAAAATTTTGCCCGTAAGAAGGTTTTTTATGAAATCTTACCAATCTCCTGAAACAATTATTTTTTTGGTGATGCTAATTGTGCATTCACTTGGATGCTCTTGCATCACAATATTTCATTTCCTTTTAAATTAAGTTGCTGAATTGGGATTGGGAATGGGTATGGGTATGTGAGTGCGGTATGCCAATAAAGCAAATTTTTGGAGGGGGCGGGGTATGTCCTTACAAAAACATTAACAATCACACACACATTAAAAAATATATAGCCTAAAAAGAGAATTAAGTTCAAAATACCACATATCATACATATACAAAACAAAATGACCATAAATATTACAAATTAAAAATACAATATACCAATTTGATTCAATTTGTCAAACTTAAATGTCAAAAATAAATATTCATTGTTCATATATATTATTAATAAATAAGCATTTATTTATTTACTTAATGAATAGGAAAATTAATTAATTTTTAAAAATAGATAAACATTTATTTATTTAAAATAATTTAAAATTTGTGTCAAATCATGGCCGTGAAACTTTCAATTCCTCCTGGTGTTGGGGCTTCTGCCATTGTCATTGCTGGCCTGGGTCTTGGTTTTGCAAACTCCTCCCATGTCGCTGATGGCAATGGGCAATGCGAAGCAAGGCTTGGTCATCTGCTCAATGGTATGGGGTGGTTTGGTTTTGCATATGCCTTATCCAGGCTGTCCAAAACTGTTGCGAATGCGCCCTACAAGAAGGGTCTTTGCATGGATATGGCTTCCTCCCTAGATGCAGCCAATGCACAAGTTTCTTCCCAAACCAAAATTTCATGGCTCCCAATTGGGCGACTGGAATTAGGGTTTCGCTTGCTACAATTAAAAGTGTGGCTCCTGGTCGTGATTCTTGGCATAGACATAGACATGAATGTGATAGTGCTCATCATGCGTGCAACCTCACCTTGTGACAGGCTTGGGGGTGTCGTCGCTGCCCGAGGATGGGGGCTTTGGACATGCAGAAGTTGCTGGCCTCCAGTTGTTGCCGCTACCACTCAATTATTCCAACACCACCCCCACAATGTTCCTGGGTGAAGAAATCCTGCAAGAAGTTGCTGAGGATGAAGCTTTCTTTGTAGAAAAAGGCATGATTGAGAGGTTTCGAGGGTTCTAGCCGAGCCTCTCTGTGTTGAACAAATGGATAACAAAATCTTGGAGCCCCATTTTGGAGGGTGATCTCCAAATCTACCCTTGTGCTCAGGGTTTTTTTGTTGTGGTTTTTGACTACGTCTAGGACCGTCACACTATCCTTTGCGATTATCAATGGAGCTGCGAGGAACATCTATTGATGCCGAAACCCTGGTACCCTTCTTTCAACCCTACAACCACATCCTTTGCAGATATGCCAATATGGGTAAGACTTCCGAATCTTCCACTTGAATATTGGTTTGATTCTTGTTTTGAAGCTGCGGGAAACTTGCTGGGAAAATTTCTGGGTACTGATGAGGGATCATCAAACTACTTGCATACAACATATGCATGCATCTTGGTGGAGATTGATATTTCAAAAGATCTTTCAGCTGAGATCTCCCTCAAAACCGCAAAAGGAAGTTGGAATGTAATCTCTCATATAAGATATTTGCTATTTTTTATGATTTTAGGGTTCTGATTTTTTTTCCTAATTTCTGATTTTCAAATCTGATCCAAAACCCCAGTTTCTGCAATTCTGATTTTCTGTTTCAGACTTTATCAAACACTTATAACAGCCATTTAACATGCCAAAACATCATAATAATCATGCCAATACATGTGCTAAAGTCATAGTTGAATTACACAATGATTCAACACCAAAATGTTATCAAAATGATGGGAAACTCAGATTGGAAGTCTGCTGTTACAATTTCAGAAATAGGAAGTCTTCAAATACAATCAATATTAAGGGCAAGCATGCCAAACACCCCTAGCTATGACCTGCTATAAACTCTAGGTTTTATACATACCAAATTTCATGCAAATTTGACCTCAGAATAATGAAAAAAGACCTCCAAGATGTGGTGCTCAAACTAGGGTTTGGAACCCTATGGCAATGAATCATTACAACACCAAAAAATCTGAATCAAGTAGGCAGACAGGTCTGCAATATTTGCTGCTCAATGATGCCAAATGAATGCAGCTAAACCCCCAAATTGTGTCCCAAAGGTGCCTAGATTTAGGGTTTGAACCCTCAAAAAGGTATGCAAAATGTGCCCTCCAAAACGACTTAGAAAACTGCTGTTGATAACTTGCACAAATCTGAAAGTGAATCGCCCAAGAATGAAGATGCCAATGAACACAAATCTACCCTAGTTCAATCTGCAGAGATAATTGCTTATAACAGCCCCTCAAATCTTCACAAAATTTTCCAAATAAGCCCAATTGTGAACCTTGGATGGATCTACCGTGAATGGTAATGGGTTTTCGTCCACTATAATGTCCACAACTCAAATCAAGATGATTAGCAACAAATTGGCTGTCCTTTCCTTGGATTACCCAAGAGGAAGGGGACGTAGAGCATCATTGGGTAAGATATGGAGTCTTTGGCTTGTTCTAAAATCTATTTTTAAGTTGTGTGCACGTCTTTTAATGCAACTTAAATGAACTTAATTTATTTTAAGTTGGGCATGTCTTTTTAGGCAACTTAAGAGTTTCCTAGCCAAAAGACTTAAGTTGTTCCATTTTTATGTACTTTAAGTGATTTTAAAAAGCATGTAATAAAAAGACAAAGGGGGCATGGGTTTTGAAGGAGCTTATTGGTTTAGTTTTTTAGGGTTTCAATGTGGAGCATTGGATTAAGAGGTGGTAAATTAAGGGCTGAGATTAATTCATCTCTTTAAGAGTTATTATATAACTCTCTAGTGGTCTCTTAGAGCTCATTATGTGATGAAGATTTTTGTTTATTGTTCCTGCAATGTGGCTTGAGGTTTCAAACCCTCAAGTATCCCTGATTTCAGTGAGACATACAGGCTCTCCCTAGTTGGAAGAGTGTGTTTCGATGGAAGAACTTTAGTTTGTGAAACCCTAACACATTATTATTTTTGGGTTGCAAGTATTTATCAGGTTTGGAGGCCAAATTAGAGGAGAATCTCAGTGTTGAAGACTCAGATTTGGAAACTTCTATAGTTGCAAGTCGTCAATTTCTGAGCATTTGGTGGACCTAGCGCCATTTTGAGGGTCGGCTAGGGTTTGGAAATAATTTTGAACCATTTTGAAATATTTTTGGAATTAAAAATCTGCATATTTATCTCTGTTAAAGTCCAAAATTTTTAGAGGAATTATTGTAATGCTTATATGAAAATTCTGGGTTGTTTGGTGGATTTTCTGCAACTTTTTCATGTTTTCATAAATTCCTAAAAAATACAAAAAAATCACAAAAATATTTTCACCTCAAATCTGAGTTTATTGAAGGGTTTTATATTTTAAAATAGAATATTAGAAATTTTTATTGCATATTTTTGGAGATATTGTTATTTTTCTATTATCCGTATTTGGGGATATTACATCTACTACCACTTATTCTTCTAAGGGTTTTTGTCCTCAGAAGAGCTGAATCTGCGAACACAAGCTCTCCAAAATTTTCTGATAGAAAATACCAAAACCAAGGTGTCCAAATGACTTGCTCTCATCTCTTTTTAAAGGCTCAACCGAGTCTTCTAGGAGAATCCAATGTAACCTCCTCAAGCTTCTAGAAGAACACTTTATTTAGTAAAGTGACTTTATAATATTTAATAAAGTGACTTTATAATATTTATTTATTATTTTTATTTAAGTCACTTCAATTAATTAAAAATAAAGTTATCCTTATGATTTAATGTATTTAGACAACTTTATAAATAATTAATTTAATTATATTCCCCCATAATGCTTGATCATAGCCTATGGGAATTAAATAGGCTAGATAACTTTGCTGGCTGATTACTCAGAAAAAAGGGGACATTACATGGAACCAAATGTTAGATTATGAGGGGCTACTTTTTTGATGCTACAGATGCTACAAAACTGGTCACATTGCTTCCCAATGTGACAAACGGAAAAATGAAAGGCTGGCTGCTTGGTGGAAAAATGTTGACCTTAGCCACTATTTAGTGGAAAAGGTACATACCTCCCCATGTCAAGAAGTAGATAACCAACTTGCCAAAGAGAAATCAAATGGGGACAAATGCTCTGAGGATCTGATTGCTCTTGCCTTAGCTGGGGTTGCGGATTCTTCACCTATCTTAAGGAAGGACCAAATGTTGACTGTAAAGGATGATAAAAAGACTAATGAATTGGAAAATCAATTAGAGATTTCAGAAATTGTGTCCTTGGTGAGAGAAAATTGCCTCATAGAGAATATGAAGGCAGATATGAATGGGGTTGGATTCGGGTAACTAGATGGTGGTGCAAAGGAAAAGAAAGAAAAGCGAGGTAATCTTCAACATGCATTTTAGTTCCCATTCGAAAAGCGGAGCTAATTGTAAAACGTCATGGATATGACTTAGGGAAGTTAACTATGAGTAATAGAATCTTGATGCCATAATTAGTTTTGGTTGGCACAATTGAATCCCAAAGTTTTGTTTCGGATGAAACAATCTTGAATCCAAGTTTAGAGACCTTGGTTTGTAATGGAACCAGGTAATTTTTCTTTTGTTTAAATATTATATTGCAGCCCTTGCTACAACTTACTAACCAAAAAAAAATTAAAAAAAATAATAAATCAAACAAAAGATAAAAATAAAAGACAAAGCGAAAAGAAGAAAAGGAATTTAAAAGCTAAAAATAAAAGGTAAATGAAATAAACTAAGTTGTTGTAGGAAGTTAAGAGGGACTGAATGCGGTTGTTCTATTTATGATAAGGAGATGTTGGCCATCATGCATGCCTTGGCCAAATTTAGACCTTACTTGGTAGTGTTGTGACTTATTTCACACATCGCCCCATCGCAAATGGGGACCCCCAAGTTTTGATGTCGCCCTCTGAATCGTCTTTTTAGAGTTCAGTTTGAATAACTTTTTGAGAGTCAGTCCGGTCAAGTAGAGAATTCAAGCCCGTATCAGTGCTTAAATGTCATGGAAATGCTCAGAAGACCCAGTAGACGAGGAACGCCATTGCTTTCGGTCAATTCTGACACTTCCTATTTTTTAGGGATTCTGCTTTTTTGCTTTTTGCTTTTTTGATTTTCGGCATTTTTAGGCCATTCTAGAGTTCCTATTTTTTAGGGATGCTTTTTCCTTTTTCTATTTTTAGAAAGTTTCTATTTTTGGAAAGTTTCTACTTCTGGATCCAATCAAACAAGAAATGAACACGCCTCCAGAACATCAAAAGTATCAAGGTAAAAGTGGCAAAAGTTTTGAAAAATGGCTAAGTCATGAAGATGGCGCCCTCAAGGAAGGAATGGCAAGAAGTCCATGAAGTCCACCCTACCTTTGGCATGCCAAAGGTAGCCATTGGGAAGCCAAGTCCGCCATGGCAAGAAGGAAGCCAAGTCCGCCCTTGGCATGAGGAAGCTAAAGTCCGCCCAAGATGTTTGGAGAGAGGTGGATGGCGCAAGACAAGGCAAGTCCGCCCATGGCATGGAGAGAGCCAAGTCCGCCCATGGCACAAAATGGTCAAAGTCCGCCCAAAAGGGTCAATAGCATGAAGTCTAGCAAGTCCGCCTAGCATAAAGGAAAATGGCAAGAGGTCTATGAAGTCCGCCATATGCTAAAATGGCAAGAAGTATGTGAAGTCCGCCCCAAGAAGTGTGGAGAAGGGTAAAATATGAAGGGGTTCACTCCAAGATGTTTGGAAAGGGGTGAAATTGCAAGAGAAATTCGCTAGAAATTGAATTAAATGGCCAATACAAGTGAAGTTTGCCGTTGGACAAGGCACGAATAAAATTCGCCATGGCAAGGAAAGTGTAAGGCATGAAAAACGGAAAAATGCCCAGAGGAAGAAGAGGTTTGGCCGGCACGAAAATCTCTCCTCAATGCAACGGAATGAAATTCTTTGGCATAAAATGAAGAGTGTCTGGCAGAGCAACCATGAAGTCCGCCCCTCTCAGCTTGAAAAAATTCCTAAGGCACTAATAAAAAATGGTAAAGTGGCAGAGAGCTCCAAGTTCGCCCAACCCAGAAGATGAATCGTTTGGCTAAGTAAAAATGTCCAGAGAGGTCAGAACTCCGCCTAGAGAGTTGAAATTTGGCAGACAAGTTATCGAGCATATTTTGGCTAGGCAGACAATTGGAAAATGAAATATTTGGCCATGGACAACAGAATTAGCCATGTATCAATTTTAAACGGGTTGGAATTTTAAATATTTTAATATTTTTAATTATTTCCCAAACACTTAGGCAATTTTTCAAGAAATTCGAAAATCTCAAACAGAGGTGGCACAGAGATGAAAATTGGAAACTTGCCTCAGCAACTGAAAGTGAAATTAGAAACTTGCCAATCCGAGAAGAAAAACATTTCTAAAATTGGAAGAGAATTAGAGGAAAGAAAGCAATTCCTTGAGGAAAATCGCACTTCTCAACCATAAAATGAGTTTCAGCAACTCATTTCTTCGCAATTTAGGCTGAGAAGAGGCTATCTTTCTCAAATCTTCTGTGGAAGTAACGTTGCTGTGAGAATCAAGGAAGTAATTTATTGTTGACAGGCGTGATTTTTGGAGAGAAGTAATTTATTTCTTTGCTGAAAATCGTACTTCCCAGCATATTGGCGCACTTCCTCTGGCAGATTTTCAGAATTTTTAAATTCATTTGCAGCCAGAACACGATCTTTGAGGTTTGGAAATTAATCGACAATGTGTTTGCACCTCGTTTCTATCTTCTACTCATTTTCGGCACGAATTTCATTCATAAATGAGCGAATTTGATTACTTTCAGCTTGCTTTTTGACAGAAATTTTAATTTAATAAGCTGAAAGTGCGATTTTGTCCAAACTACACCCGGAGTAATTTGATTTTAAAATTTTTTTATATTAATGTTAAGCATTTTGTACTTGCAGGTTGACAGTCAATCAAAAAGAGACGTGCAGGCAAGCACAGATGAAGTTCGCGAACAAGGGATCGCAGCCAGAGACTAAAATAAAATCAAAATGGAAGAACATCTCGGACACCAATCTTGGTCATATAGACCTAGATGAATTCAAGAGAAGAGTATATGGGCACAATGGGCCTTTACCCACGCCTGCAGCCAGGAGAATGGTAAGAAATGGAATCTTTCAAGCTGTCGGATTTCCGCCTGCGCTTGAATGTGCTGAATTAATGGTGGAGTGTGTGCTCCATTATAATGCTAAGTTGAGACAAATTGTGGCGCCTGACGGGAGAATATTGGCACATCTGGGAGAGTTGGCCATACAAGAGGCCTTTGGCATTCCTTCGTATCCTAAAACCACTTATAAAACCAAGGAAGACGCCCAGAGATTGTATGATGAGCAGCCTGACCTTTGTGCTGCCAACATCAACAAGTCATGGCTGGACAAGCCTAGGCCGTCGGTCAAGAAAATGCCCAAGAAGTTGATGCGTACGGACTTCAAGGAGGACTACGGAGACATCATTATCTTGCTGAACAGAATAGCAGGCAGTCCTTTGGGGGCGCCATTTGAGCCATGGATGTACTATTTTATTGAGGACATCACAAAGGGCGTAAAGATGTTTAACTGGTCACGAATGATTAGCAACAACCTCCACGAGCAGCTTGTCAACTTAGAGAAAACTAAAACGTTTTATATGAGTTCTTATGTCATCTACATGTTGGCTAGGACTTACAAGTATGCAAGCTTGATATGCAAGGGCACGGTCGACAGCGGATCAAATGAGCTGAAGGCATACGACTGCTATCCACAATTGCAGTTGAAAGAAAAGGCGCACTTCCGGCGAGCTCATGACGCCTTCCTTATGTATATCACAAGAATACTCCAGGGAGGACGCATCAACGGCTGACTCCTGAGGCCAAAAAGCTGATTGGCAAATATGGGTCTTGGTTTATCCAGTATCCCCGATATACTTACATCAGAATCCAGGGATTCACCGGGAGCCCATACCATCTGCCCATTTTCCCAACTAACAAGATGGTCCTGTTGGAAGTTCTAAGGCAGCTAGAGGAATTTCAAGGCCTCCAAAGGATAAAACAAAAGGCGGCAGTAACTTTTCCCTTCTTTATAGGGAACATGCTAGAGTCTTGTCCATCATCGCAGCCAGCAGATAGTGCCAGGCTCGAGATTCAACATTATCCTTTTGCTACCTACCCATCTAGGAGCCACTTCAACCCGCATCACCACATCATGACGGCGGACGGAAGGAGGTATAAGTATAGGGTTGAACTGGAAGACTTCTGGGCAAATGCTGCGGACGAGTTTGAAGTTAGGCGAAAGATGTGGTCCAGATTGCCTGTCAGCTTGATCAGAGCAACGAAACTTTGTCGAGTGCCGGATCAGTTGGAGGAAGATGGACAGCAGGTACAGCTGCACCTTGATGAGAGCTTGCCTTTGCCGGTGGTCAGATGGTCAGAACCCGAGCACGCCGATTTGAATACTTTGATGAGACCTGTCATCAAGTATACACAGTGGTGGGTTGATCAACAGATTCAGGAGCTGAGATGAAAAAGGATAACCTTGACTTATGATATGTTGAGTGAGGCAGAATCCTATTCTTCCAATGCGGATGCATCCCAGGGCGTGGAAATGATAGAGGCCACCACTTCCAGGAAAAGGAAGGAGATAGCTGCAGGCAAGGAGCCAGTTCAGAAGCAGGCTAAGGTAAAGCCTTCCCACTCGGCCGCATCCAGGAATATTGAAGAGATGCTGGCTACTGTAGATGCTTCACTGGCTGACATTAGGGATCCTTCCCCGATTTCGAAGAACAATATTGAGCCTTAGCCAGACGAAGATGCACCGCCATCTCCCACGGGCACAGAAATATTGGAGTCCGATGATGAAAATGTGGACACCCAAAATGAGGATTTCCAGGAAGGAATGATTTCAGCCCTTAGGGGAATTCTGGACGTCCTTGACAGAGAAGACAGGCCAAAAGATGAAGGCATAGAGCAGTTGACAATCCCGGATTGGCTAAGGGAGAGGCTGAAAGTACAGGCGCCAGTGGAGGAGCTAGAAGAGGATGATACTGCTGACTTCTTGGCTAGACTTACGCAGACTGCAGTTAAGAAGCCAGCAAAGAAATTCTCGAGCATACAGAGAGATGGAGCCGGCAACAGGACAGTGTAGATCGCAGTACCTACAATGGACAGGCCACAAGAGAACATGGCTCCACAAGATTACGCCATCACAACCATTGACTTGGGTCCAACCATGAAGGGCCAAGAAATTGAAGACTTGGACAATTCTGTGTCCACTATCAAGTCAAGGTTGGCAAAGGAGGTAGCCAAGAGGAAGGAGTGCCAGTTAGAAATTGAGCGCCTAAAGGAGTATATCTAGCACTTGATCAAGCCACTTGATCAAGACAACACGGCAGCTCCTCTACTCCCGAACTCTTCACAGGGGGCCGTTAAGGAGATAGAAGAAAACGTGGTCACAGTTCGGGAAGCCAGAGAATGGATAGTAGCAAAGGGGACTGAAGCTGAGGCATTCGTAGAGAGGTTGACTCTGGTTTATGGTCAAGCCACTGCCCTACTTTCTAGGCTGGCCGCTTTGGCAGAAGTGTGGGATAACCTTCCGGATGTGCAAGATAGGATAATCCCTTGCCTTAGGATTCTGAAAGGAGTTCCTAAGCAGGAGCTGATAGACGGAGGTGTTATTGCAGCAGGAGCAGCTTATGACTTCCACACCTGGTATTGGGCCTTGACGGCACGAGGCGAAGTCTTGGAGAGGGTGAAGGTTGACGGTATCAGATTAGAAGAACAAGTCAAAGAAGTTCAGGCCAAACTTCTCAACATGATCGCCGATATCCTGGATAAGGAGGCTCTACGAGAGAATGACCTGCAGTTAGAGGTTTTGAGAGGGAAGGTCCAAGAAGGCATCTTTGCCATCACAGGATCTATTTTGAAGCAGGACTGGGCCAAATTGGTGAACTTCTTAAGTATCCGAGAATCTTTTGAGAAGACCAAGCCAGAGTGGGAGGATACCTTTGCCAGATGCGTCGAGAGTGTGGACGGATTGGAATTCAGAATCAGAATGCTTCCTCAGGTCACCATGGATGAAGTTGCCTTGATCGTGTCCAGATTCATCAAACACACGGCAACGCGGGAGGATCGGGATGTAATTCCTTGAAAATAGCTCCAAAGCGCCACATCACCTTGTCAACTCTCAGTTCACTGAAGTCTTTTTAGGAAACCCTAATTAGGGTTTATTTGTTTTGATCTTGGCCGTTGGCTCATTTTTAATCTGAGCCGTTTATTCAATTTTGTGAACTCTATATAAACTTGATTACTCTCATTTACAATTTGTGAAGTGAGTAGTATAATATTGTTGCGACAAGACTATTTCCGTCAATAAAAGCTCTAGTGCATGATTTGCTTAGAATCACTTTTGTTTTCAAATAGTGTGCAAGGTTTAATATTTCTCCTTCAACACTTAGAGTAGAATTAGATTAGTATTTGATTCATATGTTTGTTAAGTGGATGATAGATTTGATAGCAGTGATAGATAAAATTTAGCTCATACTTTTGTCGAATGGATGATTTGTATTCGATGTGCAAAGTTAGTCTGAGCCATTAAATTGTGGATGCTTAATTTCTGTTTGTTTTAATCAATTCAAACATGAAAATTATTATCACTTCCGTTGAAGATTGCACCCACTTTGCGTAGTTGTCCAAAGGAGGCGAAACAAAGTGTGGTTACCCTATTTTATCTCGTCACTGCTGTCTCTTGAGTTCTAGGCGTAGTTTAGATCCTTAAACCCTTATCCTTTTGCCTTTTTTTTGGGAAATCTGAAATACCCATCAAAAGGAGCTTCAATGATAAAACCGTTTAAGTCCTCAACTCGAGAAATGAATTTTATGTAAGTCCCCTTGTGATTACCAGCAAATCACAACGCCCACTGACCTTGTCCATATGTCATAACCTGGCCAAAAGAAACATTGGAGTTATTGTGTTATCTTCTAGGTATTTGCAATTACTTTTCAAGAGAGGATAAAGTGTCCTTGGGCATTTTATTCTGTGTATGGTGGCGTATTCAAAACACACACCAACAGGTAGGAGGGAACTTTATAGTCAAAACGGATCATAATAACCTTAAATACTTCCTAAATCAAAGAGATCTTAACGATAGACAGTAGAAATGGGTGAGCGGATTACAGGCATACGATTTTGACATAGTGTATGTCAAAGGGAAGAGAAATATTGTTGCTGATGCGTTATCTAGGAGACCCCATTTGTGCTCATTGGTTGAGATTGGTGATAATTGGAGGGACCTAATTGTAGCAGATTATGCTAAGGACCCTTGGGCTATAGGTATTATCGAGGGTACTTCTCAGGATGATAGGTATACAGTATCTAATGAGATGATTATTTATAAGGGCGGAATTTATTTGGTACCCAATTTAGTGCTTAAAGCAAAGGTTTTGAGGGCTTTTCATAATGTACCTATGCTTGGTCACCCAAGGTTTTTTAAAACATATAGGCAAATCCGTGAAAAGTTTACATGGAAAGGAATTAAAAATGAAGTCCTTAAATATGTTAGAGACCGTCCTATATGCCAACAGAACAAGGATGAACATTCTTATCCAGCTAGGTTGTTGCAGCCCCTACCTATTCCTAATTAGAAATGGGAGTGTATTTCTATGGATTTTATCACAAGACTCCTGAAGGTTTAGGGTAAGGGTTGTGTGTATGTGGTTGTTGATAGACTCACAAAATTTGCCCATTTTCATGCTATTTTAGCTACATAGATAGCAGTGTAGGTGGCTGATCTGTTTTTTTAGAGAAATTTTCAAACTCCATGGGATGCCTAGGAGCATTGTTAGTGACAGGGACAACAAGTTTTTGAGCTTTTCTTGGCAGGAACTCTTTAGATTGAGTGGGATGGAATTCACCCCTAGTACTAGTTACCATCCATAGACAAATGGCCAATTTGAGATGGTAAACAAATGGTTGGAAGGGTACCTCAGGAATTATATTTCAGGGCAGCAAAAGGTATTGGGTGAAATGGCTATACTTGGGTGAGTATTGTTATAATTCAACTTATCACATGTCAATTCGAATGTCACCATTCAAAGCTCCAAACTTTCTTGATTTACTCTTTGGAGACAACATAGTACCTAAGGCTAGAGATTTATTACAGGAAAGTCAGGACATAATGAAGTCATTGAAGGAGAATATATATCAAGCACAAAATCAACAAAAATTATATGCTGATCAGCATCATTCTGAGAGGAGTTTTGAGGTTGGTGACATGGTTTATTTAAGGTTGCAGCCCTATAGGCAGTCTTTGCTCAAAAAAATTGGATTAGGAAAAACTTAAGCCACAATTTTATGGCCCTTTTCGAGTCACCAAAAGGATTGGGGCAGTGGCTTATGAGCTGGAGTTGCTAGCAAATGGTAGAGTTCACAATGTTTTTCATGTTTCTCACCTCAAGCAGGCGTTGGGTCACAATATAGTTACCTCTTATGATTTTCCATCTTTAGATGAAGAAGGGAAACTCATTCTTATCCCCGAGGCTATAATTGATATTAGAGAGCGCACTCTTAGGAGGAGGGTTGTCCGGGAATACCTTGTGAAATGGAAGAATCTGCCGGTTGAAGATGCTACTTGGGAGAATGAACAAATCTTGCAGCGTCTAGACTTGAAATTGCTTGGGGACAAGCAATTTTGGGGAGGGAGGACTGTAATGTCCCCTCCTAATCTTAGGATGGTAAATGTTTAAATTAAATTAACGTTTTAGTTCCCTCGTCAAAAAATTAATAAAGCGTTAATTTAATTGTTTTAAGGGAGTTATAAGGTGTGTCCTTTATTTTTTTAAAAAGTGAATAAATATTATATTGGGTGAGGTTACGTGGAATAAAGATTAATATTCAGAAGTTTATTAAAAAGGAGTTTTTCAAGAAAGGAGTGGCGGTTACTTCTGGGAAAAGGAGAAAATAGGAGGAGAGTTTCATTTTGGATGGATGCTGGATTTTAATTTTGGAAGAAAAGTTTGCAGTTGGATTTCTGAACTTATTGGGGACGAAAACCTCCAGTAAGCATAATATCTTCGAGGTTGGAAGATGTCTCCTGGATATTGAATTTTTGGATATTCTGAAATTTACAGTTTCCTGTGCATATGCTGGTCGTACATCTTTGTTGGGTGTAGATTTTGATGGCAGATTTAAATGGTTCTGGGTATATTGCATATTGAATCCTTATTGCATGATCACAGTTTCTGAGCAATGCCAATAACAATTTCAACAGATTTGACTCCTTGAAATGTTCATTTTGGTCAATGGGTATGGAATGAGCTTTGGGGTGTTGATTAGCTATTTTGCCTCAGTTATTTCAATCAGCTTGCACTACAGAAAATCAAGATTTATGGAATTTGGAATTAAAAAAACAAGCCGTACACGAACAGTCTGCCGTACATGAACAGCCTGCCGTACATCCTTGACTGGGCCGTACTGGTGTTTTTGAGCAGCAATGAAAGGAATGAGCATGATTTAATATGTGTATTTTCTAATTGTCTTCAACGTGCCTAGGCGACCATAATACCCCCATTTATTAATATTGGAGTTGCTAGGAATTTACTTGAGGAATTCATACCTTCCCAGCACCATACGGGAGTCTAGTTGGTGTTATTGCATTTCTTTACTCTGAGTAATCATTTGATATATCTGAAGTCTAATTCATGACCTATTATGACTTCCATGCAATCTTGGAGATGGAGATATAAGGAAGAGAGAAAAAAATCAGAACAGTGTGATTAGTCATTCTGTATGGTATGTAATGTACTGAGACAGCCATGGGAATTTATTAAGGCTATTACAGACATGGGAAATCACTACAGGCAGCAATTCTCAATCTAATTTCTGGCAACATTTAAAATAACAATTCTGAGCAAGTTTGTGTTTGAGGGTCAAGGTGAAAAGCATTCTGAGCAGGCTCTATTCGTTGCTACTGTCAATCTGTGAAATAATACTCATCCTCAAGTCTGGAAATTCTGCAAACAGCAGCTGGAGTTAGTGTGATTACGGGGTGACATTGGAAGATTTCAAACATAACTACTCAACTATTAAATGAGCCCTATTATATCTGTGATAAAGTAGCTATCAAATGAACCTTATTGATGCAATTAGTGAGTGCGAGTTCTGTATTGCTGTGCATTACCAGTTCAACCACAATTGTTAAAAAAGGTCAGCTTGTGCAATTCTTGTTTCTGTTTTCGTTGTGTTTAGTTAGCAGCACTTTGGATGTTACTCAATATCTCTTATTCAGCTAGTATATGCATCATTCTCTATCATTGCAAATACAATTAGTTAAGACTAATCATGATCAATTATTCAAATCAGTTTCCTGAACATTTAAACCAAATTGAAAACTCAAACTCAGAAAGAAAGGGAAAAAATTTAGGGTAGCCTATTTCAATTAACCTCTAAAGCTCCTGCACTACAGAATGTGTGTAGAAGCTGATACTGCTGGCTCCCTGTTCTCCCCCGTACGATTTCAGTCATGATCATCCCTAAACCGTAATATCAAAAAGGTTAAAAATCGCAACATAAACTTAAATCCTAACCCTAATGCAACAAAGTTAAACTAAAACAGAAAAGTCCTCATGGGCCTTACCTCTTTCACATGGCAGCTTGAAAAAATTAAGTGGATGCCTTATTTGTCAATCTCTGGTCCCCTTGTTTGCCTGTTTTTCTTTGCCCTGTAGGTCTTAATTTTTTCTTTTTGGAATGTGAAGTTGAAAAAATAATGCAAAAATGAAAAATGAAAAATGGGACTTATAAGAAGAGGGCAGAGGTTTTTTGAATAATTCACCAAAAACTCACGGGATATTCAATAACCAATAACATGGGGTTTTGGCAGCTTATTCAAAAAAATGCAGTAGTTTGATTGAAAATCACAGTCAGCTAAAAATCTCAGCATGCCAGTTTGAATTGGCACGGCTTGACTGGCTCTCTATGATTATCCATGGTTTTTTGCCAAGTTTTGCTTCTATGGTACCATAAAACTATCTAGAAAGCATCACATGGGACAAATTGGAGTAATATTGATTATCCTCTTGTGACCATCCTTGCCATGTAAATTTATAGCCAGATCAAAAATTCTGTCCTGTTGGCGTAAGAACTAACACCTCTGGAGTGTGAGTTTGTACAGACAGCTATGCACACTACGTAATAAGTGCTCTTCAAATTAGGAGGGGAAGCTCCCTCGTTGTGCTGGAATGCATAAAATAGAAAACTAAACTAATGTCCTATCTTTTTGTTCTCAGCTGGTAGAGGCACAAGGTTAAGAAAACCTAGAACGTTGCAGCTAAGTATTTTCTGGTTTCGCAGATCATGTAACTACAACTAAGCTAACTTCTTTAATATCTATCCAATTTCCTCAAGAAACAGAGCATGAGGAAATGGAGCAGGAATGTATTGTACGATAAACTCCAGGTGCGGGCTCACAACATGAAGGCAAGGTAGGCGCAACTATTTGCTAATCCGGGAAGAAGTTTATTAAAACAAACAAATGAACGGTAAACCTGGTACAGCTTCACAACATGAAGGCAAGGTAGGCGCAACTATTTGCTTGGCTGAATGAGTCTACTATCACACACATCAAACGATAAGCTTTAAGTACAGTTTCGCAACATGAAGGCAAGGTAGGCGCAACTATTTGCTCTTCTGAATAGGCTTATAATCAACAAAAACAAAAGGTAAGCAACTGGGACAGTAGATTGTATAGACGCAACACGCATGCAATAACGATCAAACCAGCAACCCCATTTAACTAAGGTTGAATAAACACCATGACAATAACATGAAGGCAAGGTAGGCGCAGCAATTTATTATAACAGCAATTACTCTTTGAACAGATACAATAATAGCAATACTACAGGCAAGGTAGGCGCAGCATGTATGCTATCAAGCAAAAGTTAAATTACAAATGAGCTTAAAGCTCTTATTTATAGACTTCAAGGTGTAGGCAACCCTAAAATCTAAATGGACAAGGTGCAACATGCACGTCCTTATTGAAAGCAAGTCAACTGGAATGCTATCATCAGTTGACTGAAAGATCTAATCTAAACTCCAAGTGTTTGTAGATATTTCCAAGAAAGACATGGCATGCAATGTGTAACAACCAGTTAACTCGGAAAGAAGCCTCGAGTTTAACTCCTGTGTCTAATGTCTATCTTGGAAAAAGGTGGGACGCCTTTAACTGAAGTCTACTGGCCCTGATCTTGAGAAATTAACCCATCTACGAGGTCGTTGACTGCATTTCCATCTGGGGAATTGAAGCTCTGATGAAGAATCCTATGTCTGTGCAGCATGTCTTCTCCATTAGTCATCTGACACTGGAACTCACCCTTTCTCCTGATTGCCTCATCAAACAATGTTGACATGGCTGTAAGCTGATTCATCTTACAACCAACGGTCTCACCACTGAAAATACCGTGAATAAGTGCTTGGAGCTCTAACTGGATGTCAGCAAGCTCAACATAGTCACCACCCACACGCTGATATACACATGGTAATTGAGACACAAAGTCTCTTATATAGCGGAGTGCACTAGTAATATGCTCTCTGCTCTCAGCCACCTTAGATGCTATCTTTCCTTGACACTTATCCAGTCCAGCATTGAATGCCTGCTCGCTCTGACTCATGGAAATAACCATCCCATCCGAATGTTGAGGAATATCCAGACTTCGCTCGATATCAAGGGGTTTGAGACTGCATATGACACGTCCATCTATTGACCGTATCTCTTGTGTAGCGGAATTGTAATGCTTGATGCAAGATATTACAAACTCCACACAATGCACCGAAATAGGTATGGAAGCGGCCTCAAGTAACCCGGATTGCTGAATATTCTTGATAACTGAATCCCTGATTTTGAGTGGATCCAAAACTACCTCCGGCAACACCTTATGTAGATCTGTATCAACCGTTCCGATGAAGTCATGGGTTAAAACCGATTTGGTCTTGAATTCGAGCTGAGTGAACTGCATTCTGAAAAACTTGCCTGTTGACTGTGCACATGGCTATATTCTGACAACTTTTCTGGAAAGCCAAAAATAGCCTGCTGAGGCTAAAAATAGCTTGTCGGATGAGAATTTTTACGAAAAAAAATCTGAGATATGGGTTTTGTCCAGAAAATGATTCTAAGACAACCCAGAACGTCAGAAATGCAAAAATTTACCCTTTACTCAGCCATGCAAAAGAATTTCGGTTGAGAAAATTAAAGCTTCAAGAACAGATGTTCTGGAACAAATTTTCCTGAAAAATTCTGGCACATGGGTTTTGCTGAGAAAGCTCTTCTGAATCAACCCAGATATTTTGTTTTGCCAAAATCTGCCAACACTTCGAACATGCAAGAGAATTTAAGACGAGAAGATGGAAGAAATATAGAGAAGAAGAAAGATGTTTTTTAATTTTTTAATTTATTTATTATCTTCTTCTGTCAAAATCGCCACTCTGCCTTGAATTTGATGCTGAATCTGAACTTGTACCTGCAAAAGAATATTTTATCACCTTCGAACTTGATCCTTTGATGAAAATTCGCCAATCTCTTTGAAGAAATTCGAACTTTCAAAGCTGTGTGAATGATGAAAGGCGCCATGCTTGTTTAAATAAACAATTCGTACCATCATGCATGCATAATGCAACCCTAATTTAGAAAAAAGAATTCGATTGGCTTCTCTCTAGTTGAACTGCCACTGTCTCTGAGTCTTTAGACTAAAAATAATATCTTAATTTTAAAACATGCAAAAAACTAAACATGGCGCCAATATCTATCTTTGAAGAAATTCGTCACTTTTCAATGCTCTGCATGCAAAATATTTTTTTCATTTTTGCCAAAAATAGCATCTTGTTGTGTTCAACACACTTCCCTGATTCTAAAAAGTCAAATTTTGATCTTTTAGGCTTCCATTTGCAAGAGTTATGAGATTTTTGAGAATCTCCTATTTTATAGCTGACTGCAAAGTTACAACTGACCCTGTTCAACTCTGATTTCCGGATGATTGAATGATCCTGCGACCGTGCTGAGATATCCACCGCAAAGCTTGTATGACAAGGATGAAATGTTTGCTAGGAGCAAGAACTGCTAAAATCATCATTTGATACCTTAGAAAATTAGGCGCCTCTGATTAAATTGATGTTTTGACTCCAGACTTAGCCATTTCTTCATATTGCCTTCTGATGCTTCAAACTGCCGCTGACAGTGAATAATGAACTCCACTGACTGAATAATGGATTCATTGCATGACTAGAAGTATTCTGCATCCAATGACTGTATATGAGGGATCTGAAAATTGTATTAAGAACCCCAAAAGAATGAGCGCCCCTATTCTGTGATAGCTCAAACACCATTTTGACAAAAGTGTGATTTTCATCTGAACATCATACTTTGACCCTCGATACCGGGAATTGGAATGTTCCGATACGCGTGCCGTCTGTCTTGCTGTACAGTTTGGTCAACTTGCAAGAGATGTTCTTGGAGACGACGAAGCCAGAAAATTGCTTTTAAGGCCTCTAAAAGAAAATCGCCTTTTTCAAAGAAAATAATATTCTTACACTTAGTCATTTTTTGAACTGCCTTCAATCAGCTCTTCTTCACAGCATTATCATCTTAACCTCACACGTACGAGCATTCGCCAAATCCTGGAGGTTGTCGGCTAGACTCGTTGGATAGTTTGAGTAATTGCACACAAGTCTTGTGAAGACTGTAATTGCAAATAACCCCGTCTGGCAGGCCTAAAGGAGAATCGCCCCTAGCCTACAGCTATGCAGCTTTGTGTAGCTACGCTTCACCATCCTCTGTTTTACGTGCTCGGTAGGACCTCTGTCACAGTTACTCAAAACATCGGATCGTCTTGTGAACGGATACACTGCAAAACTGAACTGAGCTAGAAGAGATCTCAGGAAGACCTCAATTGCAAATTCATCCATCAAACAGGTCTTATTCAGGATCGCCCCTGGGCTACAGGGGAGCAGATTTGCTTTGAATTCATTTCTTCTGACATGTATCCTGCCTGCAATTTCCACTTCTAACACTGATAACCGGATTTCTGTACTGGATACACTTTCGCTTGATAGCTCATTGAAAAGCTAAATTAATTCTGCAAAGACTGAAACCATCAAAACACACATGCATCTAGATCTGGGCCTTCAAAAAGAAAATTGCCCTTGGGCTAGAAGGGAGCGGATTTGCATCTCTAGACTGCCTCCGTGATGAAAACACTCTTCGTAACCTCTGCTTCTGTCTTCGTTTTCCGGAGTTCTGCAACTCGGATAATCCTGCTTCATGGCTAATCGGAAAGCTGACTGAAAACTGAACATAATGAATGTATCCTTCATCCAAAACACTCAAATCTTGACCTTCAAATGGAAGGGCGCCCCTGGGCTACAGGGGAGCGGATTTGTTTTGAATTCATTGATTTTCACCATTTTATGCTTTGCAAACGCTGTATCCATCCCTGCGGTTGACCATGTCGAAGCGTTGTGACTGCTGAGGTGTGTGGATGACTATACTTCATCATTTTCACATGTACGGACACTATAAAGTTGATTTGCATGTTGATTGCGCAAGTGTCTACTACGTTACATAGTGAAAAGTTCCCAGACTTAGAATATTTTAGCACTTTTTGCCAATCTGAAAATCCCCTCCATCAAAAAGCATTATTTCCAACATCTTTTATCGTAGAGCGTTCCTCTTTGAGTTTCAGGCTTAGATATTGATACCTGGTACTGGCCAACTGCCATTGATGACCCCGAAGATCCTAACTTTTCTCCTAAAAAAGTGAAAACTACCCACCAGCCTTAAACTGACTTTTAACTGAAACTGACTTCACCACTGTGATTGTGATGTGAAATAAGCCAATCAAAATTAATTTCAGCCAATTCTGACAAGTTCCTATTTTTTAGGGTTTCGAGCTAAAAATAGATTTCAGAAACCCTAATTTTCAAAATTTTCAAATTTTGCCAGTATCTTCCTGGCATCACACTGACTAAAAGCCCATACTTTATTTGCCCAAAAACTGAGTTTTGACCCCACTTTTACAAGGTTTAGACCATTTTAAGCAAAATGCCTTAATGAAGAAAAAATTTCGGTTTGGGTACAACATGTCCATAATTGCCATGTAAACTCACAACTAGGCCAATGATAAAGTGGGTCTGATTTTCAAATGTTATGAATCCAAGAGATTAAAAACTGGATATTCTTTAGAGCACCGACGGCAATTGGGCAGGCTTAAAACACTAATATCTCCATCCTCCGCATGACATGGAAATAAGTTAAATGGCTCCAAACAGAAAATCCACATAGGTGTGGGAAGGATAAATCATAAACTTCTTGCCAAATGGTTTGTGTACAAACAACGTTTAAGTTTGTTTTTCTCCTTATGAATCTTGGAGAGCTTTCTTCTTGTTATTATGTTTATTGTTTTAGTATTTGTTCGGTATAACATCTCATAGAATGCATTTGCAGTTGTAATACTATTTTTTCATACCTAATCTAACCAGTGGTTATTGCAAAAGTCTGTTTGACATACTCAAAATTACTAGTGCATTATCAATAAATGGAAAAATTCTTGTAGATATCATCTATAAGCTTTGAATGCCAAAATTAAAGTCTACTATTCATAAGATAAATTTGCATTTGCTGTTGGTAGAAGAGAATAACTTGTGCAAGAAAATAAGATATTGGTTATCATATTGCTTGTACTGTTATACCCTCTTTGTTAAACATTATTTATTCTGATTCTGGGTTTTGCAGGTTGCTCGAACATTGGGAAAATCTCTCCGTGCTTTTCAACCTACAATAAGAGAGCTTCAGGTTTGTAAGCACTTGCTGTTGGTGATATGTACCTTGAACAGGCATAATTGATGCATTACAATTTTATTCGTATGCAGAATTCTACAATTGATTCAGAAAAATTAGAAAGAAATAAAAACTGCCAATTTTATTTAAGTTTGAAATTTCACTCTTTAGGAAAGAGAAGAAATTGGTCATGTTAGAAGTGCTTTTTATGGTCATTGTTTCCATTCTTTATTTTTATGTGCTGCATAGTTACAACTACAAGTACTATATTAGAGGATTTTGTTTGCAGGAAGTATCTAGGGAATTCAAGAACACACTTGAGCAAGAAATTGGACTTGATGAGTTACGCTCTCCCAGTATTGACCCTTCCATGTCTGCTTCTCAAGTGAATGAACGTGAGAAAATGGAACAAAGTAAATACAATCAGCTTGTATCTCTTTATAGTAGTTTATAAGAACTTTTAACTTGACTTCTTTATCACGTTAATGAATTCTTACTTTGAAAGATTTTCTTTTCTCAAAAAAGATAAACAATCTAGGGGTATTTCTTTCCTACTTTTAACAAATATTAATTTTAATCATTTGTTGCCTTATCTTTCTCATGAATAAGTAATCTTTTTATGATGTTGATTTAATTACTTCTTCTGATGAGGGCCATGGTATTCTAGTTCATACTTGGATAAATAGTAAAAACATATGCATCTTATGTGCTTCATCTTTTCGTTTTCCTTAAAATTGCTCCTAAATTCCTTCTGATTGAAAATTTGAAAATATGATGACAGAGGTTTGATATAGACATTCTACAATTGTAATCAAGTCCTTCGTGAATCAATTTTACAATGATTCAAGTAAGATGCACTTTCATATTATTTGCATATGGAAAGTCCCAAGTACTTTTGAGTCAAACATTTAACACACCTATTTAGAGTTGACTTTTGTGTAGATTGTTGAGTTTATTGGCATATCCAAATCTTCGGTGTATCTGATACAATTATATTGTTACAAATGGCCTAAGTGGGTTTAACTGATCTAGATCCTGTTGCCCCAATTTTTTGGTCAATTGAAATTTTGAAAATTTCTCCTATCAAGATGCCAGTTAAGCCTATGGTGGTCCAAAGAAGAAACCTTTACAAATAAGGTTGAAGCTACAGAAGTTTTCTTTGCTGTCACTAAGCCTTTTCAGTTTAGGAAAATTGGTCCGAGAAGAGTGGTTTATTTGACCATCAAGGAGAATTCTATACCTTGTTGGTGGCGCAGACAGAGGGTCATGAGAATGCTTCTAATTTTGTTTCAGATATCTGTTGTAGTGACTCTCCAAACAGTCCACTTCTTTGATCATCTCTTAAGGCACTGGGCATGTATTCATTACAGATTCCCCTTTTTCAGAATACATTATGAAGGACAGATAATGTTTCAATATGCAAATGGTGTGGCTCAGCACTTGTTGAAGGAGATAATGCTGCCAATTGGTCTTTCACTTAGTATGGTTTGATATAGAGCCAAAGCTCAGATCAATAACATTCATAACTCCAAGAGGTGCAGAGGCTCACAAATCGAATTACCAAAAAGGTCACTCCATAGAGCACATGATTGCAAACAGTATGTCATTATCATCTGTAGTTGCAACATATAATTTTCCTTCCATAAAGGATGCAGCCAGAGTGATCAGTGTTAAAATGCATTCAAGGAGGAATCTTGGGAGATGAAAAAGAATCATCTTATGATTTGGCATTAAAACCTGAATATAAAGCAATGATAATATGACCCGTACTTTCATGTGCTTTGGAGTTGTTTTGTAAAGTGCACAAGAGTCCTACATTGAATGTTGATAAAGGCAAGTCTGTGGTTCCTCTTATAAAGATACCTGAAAAATTCTGAATCTATACCATACATGCAAAATGTGGAAGAAACAGTAATAGTAAGAAACGACAGCTTTTAATACTTGGCAGAGGATTTAGTGGCTCTTGAAACTTCATTATGTTCCGATACTTTAAACTCATTAAGGAAAAGTGAAGCGAATGTTTTAGAAAACTTTTGGCATTTGACAAAGGTTTGGGAACCATTGTCGGGCACCGAAAGTGGTTGTAGAAATCACTCAAAGGGCCGACATTCTATTCGAAAGCCATGCAAAAAGAAATTAAATTGGTGTTTAAACTTGAACATCTCCGTGATAGCATTGAATTCGGAGGAAATGCAGTTGGTATCGCTATGTGACATGGAGTCCGAAGGAATTAACTTATATATCTTACCGATGGAAGCCTATGCGACGGTTAAAATGCTGCTTTAAAGGAGTTTGCTGCTAATGAAGGGAGCAATGATTGCCATGACAGAGCATTACAATAACAGCAAAACATTTGTGGGTGAAGCAGATCAAGAAGATGAAAATATACATTAATAGCTTTATTCAACAGTATGTGAAGCTTGGTGAAAACATTGTTGAAACACATTGCCATAACAAAGGAACCCGAGCAGACCGGCATTTGTCCAAGACTTGTGAAACTTGTCTTTCATTCGTGCTCGTAGGTCGTACGATTTGCAAAGGTGATGTAACACTGCTAGAGCCTAAATGGAGGACTTCATCATAATTACCATGGCAAAGACATCTGCCTTCGATGTGTATTCCGAATATCTAGTATAAATAGAAATATGTATCCACTTTGAATATGTAATAGGAGGCCAATTGGTTATAAGGATGGGTTTGTGTGATGAACAAGTATCATGATCTTGCATCCAACACCGATGTTGCATTGAATCCATATTCAAATGATAGGCATAATGGAAATGTTAAAGAAGGTGAAGTGATAATGAATGATGAGACAATTCATTAGCTATGCAGGCAGCTGTCTAAGCTCGGACATGAACAATTGCAGGTTTTATAGAAAATGAGGAAAGTGTACAGGGTGAGACAATACAACTCAATACTGAACAGTTCAAAACTGCACTCGGTCATGAGGATTCTCAAATGAAGGCTCTACTAGTAACTGCACAGGCTGAAGCTTAACAGAGTGCCTACCTTGTAAGGTGCTTCAATCAAAAGGACAAGTGTGAAGCTAAATCAGAAGACCCTCTACGTTTTATTGGGTTAGGACATCACCAATTTCATCCATTTCTGTACAAGCACTTTGGGAAATAAGTGGATTAATGTTTATTGAAAACAATGCGAATTGGAGGTCAAAATGGACAGTTTTCTATCAAGTGACATCCATCTACCATAGGGACTTGCTCACGAGTCTCCAAAGCCAAATGATGCAATGGTTTAAATAGAAGAATCATCAATATTGCACACAGATGGAGGAGCTTGTACAGGAAATCGAAATATAAGAGAGGCCGAAACTTGTCACTGTTTATAATGGTTGAAAGAAGCTTTCGACAGATCACAGGAATCAATACATGGATACAGAATCTCTGACAAATGTCATATGAACTGTTTTATTCATGATCTTCATCTCCTTGTGAATGGTAGCTACATCCGTGCACAGGCTTAGTCTCTATTGTTGTGGGTGAACAATTAGTAACTCCAGGAAATATTGAATCGGATGTTATGTTTCCAACTATAAGAGAGTGGCTTAATTTTAAAAATAGTAGTTATCTTAGAAGATCTGGAGAGGATCCAATAATTGCTGCTGTTAAATATTTCTGTTGAATAGAACGTGCCAAGTGCCATTTGAACCCCGACAATAGTGGAGTTACAGCTGCAACTTCTAAAATTAGGATTATCTTGCCCAAGAAGACAGATAAGACAAAGATTATCAATGTGTAATACTAAGCAGGAGACTTTAACATCCTTATCAAAATGTTTTTCAAAAAAGGAATACGAAAGGCTACCAAGAAATGTTATGTAGGAGAGAGAGACGAAGATTTGGAATTTGAGAAGTCCAATTTCAAGAAGCAGTTATAGGAAACTGAAGGGTCTAATTTGGGAGTGCTTATTTTTGTAAAGTTTTCCAAATGAAGGGGGATCCTGTTTTTTTTCAGCTGTTCGACAAGGGGGGAGGGGGGGGATTTTATTTTCTGAACTTAATCTCTGTACAGGGAAAAGGAGGCTGTGAGCTATCTGTTTCATACAAGAATAAAGGAGACAATTTTTTGAATCTGTGTTCAAATACTTTTTCTCTAATTGCTGATTTTCTGTGTAAATTCACAATTATTCTTTTATGTAATTTCTCTGTTATATTAGATCATGGATATGTTGTGAGGTCTGTGAGCCTTGAATCATTCATATAATTAGCTGAAATTGCTGTCTTCTCTCCTCTTTATCTTTTGCAAGTACAAGTGAATGATCTTTGTATCATTCACGTTTGTTCTTTTATTCCAATTTACCTTCACATGTGTGTCATTGTTATGCACATATGTTAGCTTTTCCTTTCCTGATTTTTGGTCAAAAGCATACCCAAAAACCAATTAAATTATAGGAGGGAGCTGTACCTCTAAATTTTTGAGGAAGACCGCTAATCCAATAGCAATCTTCTGAGCTGTTATTTCATTGTGTCACTGCTCAAAATGGCAATTAAGGGTCATTTTTCACATCAAATCGCAATGACCAATCTGTTCTCAATCTGTTCTCTAACAGATCCCAATATATATCTGATAGAAAACATTAAACTAAAATAATCTAGATGAATTATATGTGTGAAAGCAACAGTAATTAGAGATTAGAATTAATCAAAGAAAGATACATAGGAGAAACGTTAGGATTGTACGACAAAGTTTATTAATATGTGCATTCTCATTTGCTAGCTACACCTAAGCTATGACTCTTCTTATTCTATTAATTGTGATGATACAGATGGGTACATAATATTATAAATCCGTGAAGGCCAAA
>CM021108.1:35085995-35219833 GCA_007115665.2 Sequoiadendron giganteum
TGAGTGAACTGTATTCTGAAAAACTTGCCTATTGACTGTGCACACGGCTATATTTTGACAACTTTTTTGGAAAGCCAAAAATACCCTGCTGAGGCTAAAAATAGCTTGTCGGATGAGAATTTTTACGAAAAATATTTGAGATATGGGTTTTGTCCAGAAAATGATTCTAAGACAACCCAGAACGTCAGAAATGCAAAAATTTACCCTTTACTCAGCCATGCAAAAGAATTTCGGTTGAGAAAATTAAAGCTTCAAGAACAGATGTTCTCGAACAAATTTTCCTGAAAAATTCTGGCACATGGGTTTTGCTGAGAAAGCTCTTCTGAATCAACCCAGATATTTTGTTTTGCCAAAATCTGCCAACACTTCAAACATGCAAGAGAATTTAAGACGAGAAGATGGAAGAAATATAGAGAAGAAGAAAGATATTTTTTAATTTTTTATTTATTTATTATCTTCTTCTGTCAAAATCGCCACTCTGCCTTGAATCTGATGCTGAATCTGAACTTGTACCTGCAAAAGAATATTTTATCACCTTCAAACTTGATCCTTTGATGAAAATTCGCCAATCTCTTTGAAGAAATTCGAACTTTCAAAGCTGTGTGAATGATGAAAGGCGCCATGCTTGTTTAAATAAACAATTCGTACCATCATGCATGCATAATGCAACCCTAATTTAGAAAAAAGAATTCGATTGGCTTTTCTCTAGTTGAACTACCACTGTCTCTGAGTCTTTAGACTAAAATAATATCTTAATTTTAAAACATGCAAAAACTAAAAATGGCGCCAATATCTATCTTTGAAGAAATTCGTCACTTTTCAATGCTCTGCATGCAAAATATTTTTTTTTCATTTTTTCCAAAAATAGCATCTTGTTGTGTTCAACACACTTCCCTGATTCTAAAAAGTCAAATTTTGATCTTTTAGGCTTCCATTTGCAAGAGTTATGAGATTTTTGAGAATCTCCTATTTTATAGCTGACTGCAAAGTTACAACTGACCCTGTTCAACTCTGATTTCCGGATGATTGAATGATCCTGCGACCGTGCTGAGATATCCACCGCAAAGCTTGTATGACAAGGATGAAATGTTTGCTAGGAGCAAGAACTGCTAAAATCATCATTTGATACCTTAGAAAATTAGGCGCCTCTGATTAAATTGATGTTTTGACTCCAGACTTAGCCATTTCTTCATATTGCCTTCTGATGCTTCAAACTGCCGCTGACAGTGAATAATGAACTCCACTGACTGAATAATGGATTCATTGCATGACTAGAAGTATTCTGCATCCAATGACTGTATATGAGGGATCTGAAAATTGTATTAAGAACCCCAAAAGAATGAGCGCCCCTATTCTGTGATAGCTCAAACACCATTTTGACAAAAGTGTGATTTTCATCTGAACATCATACTTTGACCCTCGATATCGGGAATTGGAATGTTCCGATACGCGTGCCGTCTGTCTTGCTGTACAGTTTGGTCAACTTGCAAGAGATGTTCTTGGAGACGACGAAGCCAGAAAATTGCTTTTAAGGCCTCTAAAAGAAAATCGCCTTTTTCAAAGAAAATAATATTCTTACACTTAGTCATTTTTTGAACTGCCTTCAATCAGCTCTTCTTCACAGCATTATCATCTTAACCTCACACGTACGAGCATTCGCCAAATCCTGGAGGTTGTCGGCTAGACTCGTTGGATAGTTTGAGTAATTGCACACAAGTCTTGTGAAGACTGTAATTGCAAATAACCCCGTCTGGCAGGCCTAAAGGAGAATCGCCCCTAGCCTACAGCTATGCAGCTTTGTGTAGCTACGCTTCACCATCCTCTGTTTTACGTGCTCGGTAGGACCTCTGTCACAGTTACTCAAAACATCGGATCGTCTTGTGAACGGATACACTGCAAAACTGAACTGAGCTAGAAGAGATCTCAGGAAGACCTCAATTGCAAATTCATCCATCAAACAGGTCTTATTCAGGATCGCCCCTGGGCTACAGGGGAGCGGATTTGCATTCTGAAAAACTTCTTCTGACATGTATCCTGCCTACAATTTCCACTTCTAATGCTGATAACTGGATTTCTGTACTGGATACGCTTTCGCCTCAAAAGAAAATCGCCCTTGGGCTAGAAGGGAGCGGATTTGCATCTCTAGACTGCCTCCTTGATGAAAACACTCTTCGCAACCTCGGCTTCTGTCTTCGTTTGCCGGAGTTCTGTAACTCGGATAATCTTGCTTCATGGCTAATCGGAAAGCTGACTGAAAACTGAACATAATGAATGTGTTCTTAATCCAAAACACTCAAATCTTGACCTTCAAATGGAAGGGCGCCCCTGGGCTACAGGGGAGCGGATTTGTTTTGAATTCATTGATTTTCACCATTTTATGCTTTGCAAACGCTGTATCCATCACTGCGGTTGACCATGTCGAAGCGTTGTGACTGCTGAGGTGTGTGGATGACTATACTTCATCATTTTCACATGTACGGACACTATAAAGTTGATTTGCACGTTGATTGCGCAAGTGTCTACTACGTTACATAGTGAAAAGTTCCCAGACTTAGAATATTTTAGCACTTTTTGCCAATCTGAAAATCCCCTCCATCAAAAAGCATTATTTCCAACATCTTTTATCGTAGAGCGTTCCTCTTTGAGTTTCAGGCTTAGATATTGATACCTGGTACTGGCC
Organism: Sequoiadendron giganteum; assembly: GCA_007115665.2. Taxonomy (NCBI): domain Eukaryota; kingdom Viridiplantae; phylum Streptophyta; class Pinopsida; order Cupressales; family Cupressaceae; genus Sequoiadendron; species Sequoiadendron giganteum. The sequence continues at coordinate 35,088,676 of CM021108.1, forward strand.
GACTGCCATTGATGACCCCGAAGATCCTAACTTTTCTCCTGAAAAAGTGAAAACTACCCACCAGCCTTAAACCGACTTTTAACTGAAACTGACTTCACCACTGTGATTGTGATGTGAAATAAGCCAATCAAAATTAATTTCAGCCAATTCTGACAAGTTCCTATTTTTTAGGGTTTCGGGCTAAAAATAGATTTCAGAAACCCTAATTTTCAAAATTTTCAAATTTTGCCAGTATCTTCCTGGCATCACACTGACTAAAAGCCCATACTTTATTTGCCCAAAAACTGAGTTTTGACCCCACTTTTACAAGGTTTAGACCATTTTAAGCAAAATGCCTTAATGAAGAAAAAATTTCGGTTTGGGTACAACATGTCCATAATTGCCATGTAAACTCACAACTAGGCCAATGATAAAGTGGGTCTGATTTTCAAATGTTATGAATCCAAGAGATTAAAAACTGGATATTCTTTAGAGCACCGACGGCAATTGGGCAGGCTTAAAACACTAATATCTCCATCCTCCGCATGACATGGAAATAAGTTAAATGGCTCCAAACAGAAAATCCACATAGGTGTGGGAAGGATAAATCATAAACTTCTTGCCAAATGGTTTGTGTACAAACAACGTTTAAGTTTGTTTTTCTCCTTATGAATCTTGGAGAGCTTTCTTCTTGTTATTATGTTTATTGTTTTAGTATTTGTTCGGTATAACATCTCATAGAATGCATTTGCAGTTGTAATACTATTTTTTCATACCTAATCTAACCAGTGGTTATTGCAAAAGTCTGTTTGACATACTCAAAATTACTAGTGCATTATCAATAAATGGAAAAATTCTTGTAGATATCATCTATAAGCTTTGAATGCCAAAATTAAAGTCTACTATTCATAAGATAAATTTGCATTTGCTGTTGGTAGAAGAGAATAACTTGTGCAAGAAAATAAGATATTGGTTATCATATTGCTTGTACTGTTATACCCTCTTTGTTAAACATTATTTATTCTGATTCTGGGTTTTGCAGGTTGCTCGAACATTGGGAAAATCTCTCCGTGCTTTTCAACCTACAATAAGAGAGCTTCAGGTTTGTAAGCACTTGCTGTTGGTGATATGTACCTTGAACAGGCATAATTGATGCATTACAATTTTATTCGTATGCAGAATTCTACAATTGATTCAGAAAAATTAGAAAGAAATAAAAACTGCCAATTTTATTTAAGTTTGAAATTTCACTCTTTAGGAAAGAGAAGAAATTGGTCATGTTAGAAGTGCTTTTTATGGTCATTGTTTCCATTCTTTATTTTTATGTGCTGCATAGTTACAACTACAAGTACTATATTAGAGGATTTTGTTTGCAGGAAGTATCTAGGGAATTCAAGAACACACTTGAGCAAGAAATTGGACTTGATGAGTTACGCTCTCCCAGTATTGACCCTTCCATGTCTGCTTCTCAAGTGAATGAACGTGAGAAAATGGAACAAAGTAAATACAATCAGCTTGTATCTCTTTATAGTAGTTTATAAGAACTTTTAACTTGACTTCTTTATCACGTTAATGAATTCTTACTTTGAAAGATTTTCTTTTCTCAAAAAAGATAAACAATCTAGGGGTATTTCTTTCCTACTTTTAACAAATATTAATTTTAATCATTTGTTGCCTTATCTTTCTCATGAATAAGTAATCTTTTTATGATGTTGATTTAATTACTTCTTCTGATGAGGGCCATGGTATTCTAGTTCATACTTGGATAAATAGTAAAAACATATGCATCTTATGTGCTTCATCTTTTCGTTTTCCTTAAAATTGCTCCTAAATTCCTTCTGATTGAAAATTTGAAAATATGATGACAGAGGTTTGATATAGACATTCTACAATTGTAATCAAGTCCTTCGTGAATCAATTTTACAATGATTCAAGTAAGATGCACTTTCATATTATTTGCATATGGAAAGTCCCAAGTACTTTTGAGTCAAACATTTAACACACCTATTTAGAGTTGACTTTTGTGTAGATTGTTGAGTTTATTGGCATATCCAAATCTTCGGTGTATCTGATACAATTATATTGTTACAAATGGCCTAAGTGGGTTTAACTGATCTAGATCCTGTTGCCCCAATTTTTTGGTCAATTGAAATTTTGAAAATTTCTCCTATCAAGATGCCAGTTAAGCCTATGGTGGTCCAAAGAAGAAACCTTTACAAATAAGGTTGAAGCTACAGAAGTTTTCTTTGCTGTCACTAAGCCTTTTCAGTTTAGGAAAATTGGTCCGAGAAGAGTGGTTTATTTGACCATCAAGGAGAATTCTATACCTTGTTGGTGGCGCAGACAGAGGGTCATGAGAATGCTTCTAATTTTGTTTCAGATATCTGTTGTAGTGACTCTCCAAACAGTCCACTTCTTTGATCATCTCTTAAGGCACTGGGCATGTATTCATTACAGATTCCCCTTTTTCAGAATACATTATGAAGGACAGATAATGTTTCAATATGCAAATGGTGTGGCTCAGCACTTGTTGAAGGAGATAATGCTGCCAATTGGTCTTTCACTTAGTATGGTTTGATATAGAGCCAAAGCTCAGATCAATAACATTCATAACTCCAAGAGGTGCAGAGGCTCACAAATCGAATTACCAAAAAGGTCACTCCATAGAGCACATGATTGCAAACAGTATGTCATTATCATCTGTAGTTGCAACATATAATTTTCCTTCCATAAAGGATGCAGCCAGAGTGATCAGTGTTAAAATGCATTCAAGGAGGAATCTTGGGAGATGAAAAAGAATCATCTTATGATTTGGCATTAAAACCTGAATATAAAGCAATGATAATATGACCCGTACTTTCATGTGCTTTGGAGTTGTTTTGTAAAGTGCACAAGAGTCCTACATTGAATGTTGATAAAGGCAAGTCTGTGGTTCCTCTTATAAAGATACCTGAAAAATTCTGAATCTATACCATACATGCAAAATGTGGAAGAAACAGTAATAGTAAGAAACGACAGCTTTTAATACTTGGCAGAGGATTTAGTGGCTCTTGAAACTTCATTATGTTCCGATACTTTAAACTCATTAAGGAAAAGTGAAGCGAATGTTTTAGAAAACTTTTGGCATTTGACAAAGGTTTGGGAACCATTGTCGGGCACCGAAAGTGGTTGTAGAAATCACTCAAAGGGCCGACATTCTATTCGAAAGCCATGCAAAAAGAAATTAAATTGGTGTTTAAACTTGAACATCTCCGTGATAGCATTGAATTCGGAGGAAATGCAGTTGGTATCGCTATGTGACATGGAGTCCGAAGGAATTAACTTATATATCTTACCGATGGAAGCCTATGCGACGGTTAAAATGCTGCTTTAAAGGAGTTTGCTGCTAATGAAGGGAGCAATGATTGCCATGACAGAGCATTACAATAACAGCAAAACATTTGTGGGTGAAGCAGATCAAGAAGATGAAAATATACATTAATAGCTTTATTCAACAGTATGTGAAGCTTGGTGAAAACATTGTTGAAACACATTGCCATAACAAAGGAACCCGAGCAGACCGGCATTTGTCCAAGACTTGTGAAACTTGTCTTTCATTCGTGCTCGTAGGTCGTACGATTTGCAAAGGTGATGTAACACTGCTAGAGCCTAAATGGAGGACTTCATCATAATTACCATGGCAAAGACATCTGCCTTCGATGTGTATTCCGAATATCTAGTATAAATAGAAATATGTATCCACTTTGAATATGTAATAGGAGGCCAATTGGTTATAAGGATGGGTTTGTGTGATGAACAAGTATCATGATCTTGCATCCAACACCGATGTTGCATTGAATCCATATTCAAATGATAGGCATAATGGAAATGTTAAAGAAGGTGAAGTGATAATGAATGATGAGACAATTCATTAGCTATGCAGGCAGCTGTCTAAGCTCGGACATGAACAATTGCAGGTTTTATAGAAAATGAGGAAAGTGTACAGGGTGAGACAATACAACTCAATACTGAACAGTTCAAAACTGCACTCGGTCATGAGGATTCTCAAATGAAGGCTCTACTAGTAACTGCACAGGCTGAAGCTTAACAGAGTGCCTACCTTGTAAGGTGCTTCAATCAAAAGGACAAGTGTGAAGCTAAATCAGAAGACCCTCTACGTTTTATTGGGTTAGGACATCACCAATTTCATCCATTTCTGTACAAGCACTTTGGGAAATAAGTGGATTAATGTTTATTGAAAACAATGCGAATTGGAGGTCAAAATGGACAGTTTTCTATCAAGTGACATCCATCTACCATAGGGACTTGCTCACGAGTCTCCAAAGCCAAATGATGCAATGGTTTAAATAGAAGAATCATCAATATTGCACACAGATGGAGGAGCTTGTACAGGAAATCGAAATATAAGAGAGGCCGAAACTTGTCACTGTTTATAATGGTTGAAAGAAGCTTTCGACAGATCACAGGAATCAATACATGGATACAGAATCTCTGACAAATGTCATATGAACTGTTTTATTCATGATCTTCATCTCCTTGTGAATGGTAGCTACATCCGTGCACAGGCTTAGTCTCTATTGTTGTGGGTGAACAATTAGTAACTCCAGGAAATATTGAATCGGATGTTATGTTTCCAACTATAAGAGAGTGGCTTAATTTTAAAAATAGTAGTTATCTTAGAAGATCTGGAGAGGATCCAATAATTGCTGCTGTTAAATATTTCTGTTGAATAGAACGTGCCAAGTGCCATTTGAACCCCGACAATAGTGGAGTTACAGCTGCAACTTCTAAAATTAGGATTATCTTGCCCAAGAAGACAGATAAGACAAAGATTATCAATGTGTAATACTAAGCAGGAGACTTTAACATCCTTATCAAAATGTTTTTCAAAAAAGGAATACGAAAGGCTACCAAGAAATGTTATGTAGGAGAGAGAGACGAAGATTTGGAATTTGAGAAGTCCAATTTCAAGAAGCAGTTATAGGAAACTGAAGGGTCTAATTTGGGAGTGCTTATTTTTGTAAAGTTTTCCAAATGAAGGGGGATCCTGTTTTTTTTCAGCTGTTCGACAAGGGGGGAGGGGGGGGATTTTATTTTCTGAACTTAATCTCTGTACAGGGAAAAGGAGGCTGTGAGCTATCTGTTTCATACAAGAATAAAGGAGACAATTTTTTGAATCTGTGTTCAAATACTTTTTCTCTAATTGCTGATTTTCTGTGTAAATTCACAATTATTCTTTTATGTAATTTCTCTGTTATATTAGATCATGGATATGTTGTGAGGTCTGTGAGCCTTGAATCATTCATATAATTAGCTGAAATTGCTGTCTTCTCTCCTCTTTATCTTTTGCAAGTACAAGTGAATGATCTTTGTATCATTCACGTTTGTTCTTTTATTCCAATTTACCTTCACATGTGTGTCATTGTTATGCACATATGTTAGCTTTTCCTTTCCTGATTTTTGGTCAAAAGCATACCCAAAAACCAATTAAATTATAGGAGGGAGCTGTACCTCTAAATTTTTGAGGAAGACCGCTAATCCAATAGCAATCTTCTGAGCTGTTATTTCATTGTGTCACTGCTCAAAATGGCAATTAAGGGTCATTTTTCACATCAAATCGCAATGACCAATCTGTTCTCTAACAGATCCCAATATATATCTGATAGAAAACATTAAACTAAAATAATCTAGATGAATTATATGTGTGAAAGCAACAGTAATTAGAGATTAGAATTAATCAAAGAAAGATACATAGGAGAAACGTTAGGATTGTACGACAAAGTTTATTAATATGTGCATTCTCATTTGCTAGCTACACCTAAGCTATGACTCTTCTTATTCTATTAATTGTGATGATACAGATGGGTACATAATATTATAAATCCGTGAAGGCCAAAAAACCATTAGGAAGTTGAAATGGTTCCTCTTTTGTGTGACACTTCATCTTTTGATGGTTGAGCTGAATGACCTCAAAATATAATGGTGTAATCCTAGGGCTCCACCTTTTCTAGGACATAGGCTGTGACACTTTTGGCAATGAGCAGTAGCATGTGCTGTAAGTGAACCTTTGTGTTTTGGACTATAGGAGTCTATAATCCCAACAAAGTTGATGATGAAGATTGTGTAAGGTTTGGTGCACACTTAGATAGCACCATGTCCAATCTAGCCCCACTAGAAAAGTGTGTGACATTTGATTGAGATGGATGGATGATTTCGGAGATACCACCCAAACCATCACAAACTATGAAACATGAGTTAGGGTTATTGTAGGCCATAAGAATGGGTTTAACAACATCAGTGGAGTTATGCTCAAATTTTGAATAATCCACATGGATCGCTAACCATTAAGGCTTGTGCTTGAGTGGGGAGGAACATTTTGTTACATTGGTGGTTGTTGTTGCACCAAAAGATCGACCTGTTAATGCCTGATACAACCGCCAGATTTATACAAATCCATACGAGGTGGTTAAGCCATGTCACGAACCCAAGCGCTGCACTAAACAAGGAGACCAAGGGACACACCATCTTGCAATAATCCCCTCCCCAGCGCAAGCGAGGGGTTCAAACCTGTGACCTCGGATTTGATACCAATTGTTACATTGGTAGTTGCCGTTGCACCAAAAGATCAACCTGTTAATGCTTGATACAACTGCCAGATTTATACAAGATCCACATGAGGCAGTTAAGCCATGTCACAAAACCAAGCGCTGCGCTGAACAAGGAGACCAAGGGACACACCATCTTGCAATACATTTTTGATTGAGAGTGGTAGGGAATGTGCATCCCATAATCCAAGCAAAGTGTGGTGTGTGAGGTTGTCTCATATGTTGCAAATACTATCGGATGTTCTAAGCTTAGATTTGAGTTCTTGATGCTAGTCATCACAAATCAAAAAAGTTAAAATGTTCATTCTTTTCTTCTCAAGTTTTTTACTTACTTTTTTGTCAACTTTTCAATAAAACCACATGTTGGTGTAGCTATGCTTTTATCGCACCTTATGTTAAACTTACTTAGGTAATTCATTTACTTAGGTGTTGTTATGCTCTCTTTTTTGGAGAGTGAGATGTCCACTTATCCCTTAGGTGAATCTCTTCAATTTTGGAGATTGAGTTGTCATTTTAATCTCCTTGTGCCTTCTATTAATGCAACATCATTGGGTTTATTGTACACACTTCATGAATGGAATAAATGAGATTTGTTCATTGCATACTAAGTCTATGTTAGTTCTTTGAGCAACAAGGTTATTTGTGAGTAACTTCAAGTCATTTGTTTTTGGATAAAGATTTCATGCAATCATCTAAATTTTTACATGGTATTAGAGCAAGGTTGCTCTTAGGCTTGTTTTCATTTCCATTTTATTAGTCTTTTTTTTTGGGTGTTTGCAATTGACATTTGGCAAGTATTTTTTTTCTTGAAAGAATGTTGAAGCAAATCTAAGATCATCATTATGTCTGGGGCATATGGAGAGTTGGTTTAGTCATTCGTTTCAAAACCCTTGGAAAGCAAGTTAACAAAGTTTGAAGGTTGTTGGTAATCTAATGTTTTTTGCATGTAACTTTTTTTGGAAGCATTTTGGAACAAATTTGAGCTCACTATTGCATCTAGAGTGGCCAAAAACCTAAGGATCACTCAACAAATCATTAAAATTGGACAAATTTGTTAGAAAACTCATTTTTTCTATGGTTTTGCCTTATAGACAACATATAGTTCAAGGAGAAAAAATAAAAAAGGTGTAATGCGAGAGTGCCATCATTGTGTTGTCACTTCTCACTTATTTATCACTTCCATTCAACTATCAACACATACAATCATCATTGCATAGTTGGTAAAATACTTGTTGGAATATTCTTTTGCAACTTGCAAATAATCTATGCATCCATCGATAGACATCTAGAATATTTTGACAAAATATTTCACAACTTTATGGAATATTCTTTGCAAATTTAGCACCGCACCACCCATGAGGTTTGTATAGCTAGTTAGCTATAGATCAATAGGTCCATTCAACCCACATTAATAGGTCTGTATAGCCCACATCAATTGCCATGTTAGCACCAAGTTATTAGTTTGTACATGCCATGTCTATAGACTTGCATAGTTACATTTGATGTCAATATGACATCATGATAATGTCATCACCTACTTGAGGCACTCCATGCCTATGGGAATTTGAATTTTGATTTAACACCTATAGTTTGGAAGGCTGGTCAAATTCTAGGCATTCTTGCTATCAAATTGTTGTATTAGGAGCTAGTGAGCTGGTCAAATTTGAGCACAATACGGTCTATTGGTAGAGGACTAAAACATTATGAGGATCTCATCACCCACCTTGTCTTTATAGTAACATGGACAAATCCCTGCCTATAGTTAAAGATTGATTGAGTCCAAACATCATAATATCCAAGCAAAGGTTAGACAATTCCCAACCCACCTTTAGTTTGACCAAATGATAGATGCCCACCTTGAGTTTGACTAACAACTAGGGGCCAGAATTGGGAATTGGGTAGATTAAATGCTACTATAGTTATGTGATTTTGTAAAAGAATGTGGATGGTGCAAACTTGTAATGTCCCATATCCTAAGTATGAGGGCATTTGAGTCACTTTCTAGCATTGGGCTAGATTTTATATTTTCTCATAATGTCATGATTTTCTTTCATTCCCCATGTCCTCACTTTTCTAACCCTTCTCCTTTTGTGGCTTGTTGGGATTTCTTTTACCTTAGTACTCTTTCCCACATTCCTCAACCTTGCCATTTCTAGCATTGGGTATCTCCTAATCCCAGTCGTCTCTCTTCTTATATTTGGTATCTATAAAGCTTGATCCCTGCTCCTCGCTGCTCAAACAAAGGATTTCACATCTCACCATGGCTGGGTAGGATTAATGGGTCTTAGTTGAATGTGATAAATTGATGATAAACTTTCAAAGACCTATTAGCACCTATGTTCTATGACGTTTCGGGGACAGGGACGGGGGAACGACAGGGGATGCGTTTCCGAGACGTTTCCTAAGGGGCAATTTTTAGGGGATGGCAGGTGACAACGACATACAAAATACATATATATATATATATATATATATGACTTTTTCAAAATTTATTAATATATTAGAGAGAGGGGGAAGAGAGATAGATATGTCAATAAATTAATAATTGATAACAACAATATCAATATATAAATAAATCGCGAGTAGTACTATAACAACATAAGAAATGTCATTAAAGCATTATAAAATTTATCACAATAGTATCAAACATCAATAAAACCATGGTCTATCAATATCCAAATGTCTCAAACATGTATCCATAAGGCTCAAAGTTCAAACATGAAAATCAAAATATTAAATACAGCAATCTATGAAATTAAGCCTCATTCGGGCTATGAATATCCAAAGACTCAGAACTATCTGAGTCACTATCATCCTCTGGCAAGAGTGGATCATCCAATGGTAGCCGTGAGAAACTCGCGTGCCTGTGCCTGAGCCGTGAGAAAATAAAAATAAAAATGAGTAATACTAATGACAAATGTCTCCATCAAACTTTACCCAAAAAAAATATTTAATTGATCTTGGGAGAGATGGTGGGCCCCGCGTGACCTTGGGAAGGAGATAAACTTAAAAAAGTTTGATTTTTTTAATGTTTGGAAGCTCTCAGCCTACGAGGGATGGCTAGTCGTCCCCGGTACGATTGGGGACGTTTCCAACATCCTCAAACTGTCGGAAACGTTTCTTGGCGTTTCCTACTAATTTTTCTATTTCGGGGACGACAGGGGGACGTCCTCTTTGCGTCCCCCCATCCCGGGGATGACTAGGGATGGGGATGGGGATAGGGGGTTTTGGGGTAGGGGACGCGTCCTCGTGTAACCCTGATTAGCACATATTAGCCCAAGCTAGGTCTTCAACCTTTATATAAGGTAGGCAACTTTGTCAATTTGGATCATCTTTGGTGAATTCATCAACAAACCTTAACTCTAGTTCACGCACTTGTGTTCTAGATTTGAGGGTGAAAACTCTTAGGTTTCAAAGATCAATGGATGTGAAATATATAGGGAGAAGGGGGGAGATGAAATAGGAGACCTAAAAATGAGGGGCCTATGCCAAAAGGAAAGGGGGTGTCCACTTAATCACAAATCCACCTTTTCCATGTTCATTAGGAAGAGGGATAGTACCACAAATGATTAGAATTTGACTTACAACCCTTAAGGTGAGTCAACCCTAGGTTTGGACAGTATGCCACCTTAACTTCTTTATGACATAAATGACCAAACAACAGTTTTGGGAGAAGAATAAAAGTGCATTAACAATCAAGCCTATGAGATCTAACACTTGAAATACGGAGTATTATGATAACATTGACATAAACAACCATTAGCCAACAAGTCTAAGAAGGCTAGGATGGTGTTTACCTAGCTCCAAAAGTAGGTTTCAGGCTTTGTTGAAGGACATATTCGCCCAGGGGCGAACGGGTCTCTATATAGGGCGCTGAAAATTCTTTTTGCAGTCCTCGGATCCCAGATCTAAGCTTCTGATTCCCTAGGTTTGATTGTCGAAAAGCCGGAAATAAAACTTGTAGGTGAGTTCCGTGTCTTGTCAACTTTGATGACAACTTTGCAAAATTGCACTTTTGATCCAATTTCAATCCTTCTTCACCTACAAATCTGCAAACACAAATAGAGGAGAAAAATGTTTGTTTTTGGTGTATAAAGGTTTGCCTTGGTCAAACCCTAGTTTGGTAATTAAACCTTGATAATGAAATAATGATAAAATGAAGGAATTGATGAATGAACAAAGCTTATTACACCTCGCCAAAACCCTTTAATGGCTGTCCTTAGAGGATTGAAGTCTAACACATCTCTCCAAGGATTGGATCTTGCATGAAATGGCTTGATTGTTTGGTAGATCTTGATGCTTGAATGCTTGCTTGAAACTTGAAACCTACATCACAATGTTAGCTCAAAAGCATACATGGACACACATAAATTTTGACATCATGATAGGATCTTGAATGCTGCAATAAATGACTGATAAATCTGCTCTCCAATGCTCTTGACAATAATCTTTAATCTTGTGAAGTTCATCTCTAGCTTGTTAGATTTGAATTGATAAAAAGACCTTGTATTTATAGGTGTTTCCTTAATTATCTGACAATTAAATATCACAAGCCAACCTTTGCAATTTGAATTTAGATCATTAAAATGCCGCCAAAAACATATTAAAAAATGGGATCCAAGACTTAAGGAGGACCCATTCTAAACCTAGGACACACATTTTCCAAGATGTGTAATTAAGTGTAGGCATTGATTAAATGTGGGTTTCCCTTTCGTAAAATGAAATTAATTAGGCTTGTGAATGCATAATTGGGCCAATTAAAGGCTTAATTAAGTCCAATTAATTAAGGGGATGGAAACATAGTGTGAAAATGTAAAGTAGTACATTTTTTGACACTATAGGACAAAACCCCATTGCTTTCTTGGAGTTCAGAGGATGAAAACCCTTTGGATTCCTAAGGCTAGCTTCATATAGAGGTTGCATTTGTACTTCAAGTTGGAGACTCTCAACAGCTTGGAAGATTCTAGTATTTGGGTATTTTCCGTGTATATTTGCAGTCATTGTAGAAGCTAATCTTTGTAATCATTTGAAGCAAAAACTTATTTGAATGAAATATTTAGTTCTACTTAGTATTACATCTGCAAATCTATTATATATTTTGTGGGTATTTCATGTTTTTCCTATTTTTGCAATCTATTGCCAAAATATTTTGGTGGATATTTTAGATCTAAGCATTTATATGAATATTTTAGCTAAGTTTCATTACAATGGTATCAGAGCATAGGTCTCACTAGCCTACAAGGTACAAAGAGTTGTTAATGATTTCTAGTGAAGGGGAGATCAAGTATCAAGGGAGAGAGCAAAGAACATTGAAGCAAACCCTTGATCAAGCACAACATCTAGTCTAAGAAGAAGTAATGGATGCAAAATATCAGAAGAGAAGAAAATTCATGGAAACCATGAGATATGTCAATAATGGGCACCAAGAACTGATTAGTGTCTTTAAATGAATTTTCCAAAACCCTAACAAAAATTTTCTACTCCTTAGGTAAGGGAAATCAAGGAAAATATTCCACCACTAGAACGAACTTGACATCTAGAGTAGCTAGTGGTTTTGGGTTACCCAAAGTTACATTTTGTAGAAAGAGATGGAGTAGCTAGAAGTAGAGTCCTTAGATCAATGGGATGATGATATGGCAGCCCTCCAGGCTGAATATAGAACATGGAGTGATGAATTTTGTGCTAGCATCTCCTTAATGAATTTCTGCACTTTGCAGTCAAAGAATAGACCTAAGAACAAGAAAAGATCAAACTAGAACCAGACCAGTAAGGATCTTCAATAGTGGTTGGGAAAGCTCATAGTTTCTTTGTTTGATGGGTCCAACAAGAATTCAGCTCACGCTTGTATCCAAAAGTTAATACTTACTTTTCTTTAAGTCTGATGTGTGAGGAAGAGGCCATAAAATTTGCTACTCTTTGTCTAGAATGAAATTTGGAGGAAGTAGTGTGTTTCTCATGGAAGGAAACATGGAAGCCTAGCCATTGATGCCTTGGCAAGTGTCAAGTCCATTATATTGGAGTAATATTTGATGATGACTAAAATCTTAAAGAAATTGAACCACAACCTAGCATGGAGGTGCACAAACTTGAGAAGAAAGATGAGGGTACAGATTTTGGAACATTTGCAACTCTCTCAAGAGCACCTGAATGCTATCCATTCAAAGTTGGAGGAGTGCTATTTGGACATTGCATCATAGTGCTCATTGATATCGGGGCTTTGCACAATTTTAGTGATGATTGTTTGATGGTTAAGAGAGGACTGAAAGCTAAGGATTTTTGAAGAATTCAATGTTATTGTTGTTGATGGATTCATTGTTCCATGCACCAAAATAATCCAACAACTCAACATAACCATGGGAGGTAATAAAACATGCAATTATTTCTATGTTGTGGGTTTAGGAGAGATTATCATGGTTATCGGTGTACAATTGTTTCACTCCCTTTGAGGGTTTCTATAGAACTATCAATCCTTGAGTCTCAAGTTTAAATTTGAAGGGAAAGATGTGGTGCTTAAGAGGAATTTTTGGTGGAGCAATGTGGGTGTTCACAACTAAAAGAATGGATTAGACATTTTGAGAGAGACAAGTTGTTTGGTTATGCCTACAAATTATACACAGGTAAGCAATGCACTTATCTTCTTGATATTTAGGAAATTTTGGATAAGTATAATGGCACGTTTAGTGATTTACCTCTATGATGACCACTTGATAGAAGATTCTATCATATCATTAAATTGGAACATTCTAAGCTTGTCATGACCACTCCTTACTATCACCCAAGAATGTATAAGGAGGAAATGGAAAAGGCTATAAAAGAGCTTTGGAGATAGTTCACATTAGGCCTACTTCTAATCCATTTGCTTTATCCACGGTTCTTGTGAAGAAAAAGGATGGCACCATGTAGATCTATATTGGTTATAGAGCTTTGAACATGAGGACCATCAAAAATAGGTGCTTCATTCTCAAGATCCATGAACTAATTGATGAATTTCATGGAGCTATGTATTTTTGAAAGATTGATTGAGATTAGGTTACCATCACATTCAGGTGAGAGATGAGGACGTGCACAAAAAAACCTTCAAATGCCATTTTAAGCATTCTGAATTCTTGGCCATGCTATTTGGCTTGACAAATGCTCCAGCTACATTATAGTCATGCATTAATCATGTGTTTAGTGATCAATTAATAAAATTTGTTTTGATTTTCTTTGATAAATTTTTGATTTACAACAAGACTTGGGAAGATCATTGGAGGTGACAAGACATAGTCCTCGCTATATTGGAACAATGGATTCTCTTTGCAAAAAAATCCAAGTGCGAGTTTGGAGTAATAAAGATTATGTACTTGGTCCATGTCATTAGTGCTCAAGGTGTTCAAGTGGATAAACAAAGATCCAAGCCATTTGGGATTGGCCTTCTCTTATCATGTTGAGATAGCTAAGAGTATTCTTTGGCCTTTGCAGCTACTATAGGAGATTTTTAAAAGAGTTTTCATAGCTATCAACACCATTAATTGATATGATAAAAGGAGCTTTTTCTTGGATGGAAACAATTCAAAAGCCTTTTGATAAGCTTAAGGAAGGTGATGAGTTAATGTCCTATTCTTGTTATACGAAATTTCTCACATCCATTTGTTGTAGAATGTGAAGCTTTAGGAGAGGGAATTGGACTTGTCTTTGTATAGAAGGGGCATCCCATAGTGTTTGAAAGCAGGAAATTGAAAGAATAAGAAAAAAATTCTCCATCTATGACAAAAAGATGTTTGCATCATGCATCTTTGGCCAAGTTTTGATAGTATTTGGTTTGTGAAATATTTGGGATGAAGATAGATCATAACAGCTTGAAGATCTTCTTTGACCAATGTGAATTGAATGATCGGTAACAAAAATGGGTGAGTAATGTTGATGTTATAGCAGCTATGGGCTGCACTTCCTTTGCACGAATTCCAAGGAGAAGAGCATGAATTAAATGAATAGCCATTCGGCTATTTAATTCATGACTATAACATTTATTAAATGGAGAGGGCCGACCCTATACGATTCGCTTGTCTTGACTTTCACTTGGGCCGACCTTATTTATAATTTGTTATTTATTATATTACTTGAGAAGGCCGACTTACCTTGAAGAGGCACCTCTCTTGTATATATACAAGGTCTTCTTGTCATTGTAAATCAATTCATTCAAGTCAAGTAAATTCGCACTTAAGAGCAAAATTCGCACCTTCACAGCAGCAGCTTGGTTTCAAGGAAGTTGTCATATTCATTTGTATATCTTGCATCTAGGAGAGGTGCGATTTCTTTGTATCAAGTATTGGCTATTGTTGGGCCTAAGTTGTAAGCAGATTTCTGCTCTTGTTCTACTTTATATAAGAGATTCATTTGCTGGGTTTTTCTCTCTCAAGAGGAGGGTTTTCCCAGGGTATCTTGCTGTATTTATTGTCTTATGTGTTGCAATATTATTAAGTGCTTTCATTGTTTAATCTGATCTAAGAAACACTAACATGGTATCAGAGCGGGTGTGAAAAAGATCGTGATCAGATTTAGTTTGCAACACTCACTTTATTCTTTTTCAGTCTATCTTCTAAATTTCTCAAGATGGTGAACGGTCTAAAAATTGAGGATAGACTCGAAGGAATTTCGAATTACACATCATGGAGGTTTAGGATCATGCTCACATTGGAAGAGAATAATTTGGCTGAGTTTGTGAAAACAAAAGTTCCCGAACCTGAGGAGGAAGAAGAGAAGTTGCAGTGGAGGAAGAAAGATACTAGGGCAAAGAAAGTGTTGGTTGATTCCGTCAAGGATGATGTTGTACCGATTGTCTTCAAGTTGGATACGGCAAGAGAGATGTTTACAACCTTGGAAGAGATGTATGAAATCAACAACACTAGTCGAGCTTTTGCACTGAAGCAACAACTTCATCATGTGAAAATGACGAAAGGAGAATCTGTTATTACATACTTCATGAGGATTTCAGAGATAAGAGATCAGCTCTCTACAATTGGTCACATGATTGATGACAAAGATTTGACTATGCTTGCTCTCAATGGTCTTCCGCTTTCGTGGGAATCGTTTATTCAAGGAATCAGTGCAAGATCTAAACTTCCCAAGTTTGATCGATTGAGAATTGACTATATCCAAGAGGAGTCAAGATTAACGGCTAGGGGCATTGGTCAAAGTTCAAAGAATGAAGAAATTCAAGTTCTTGCCTCTCATTCGTCAAAGAAAGGAAAAGGCCTTAAGAAAGGGTTCTTCAAGAGGAATCGAGAAAACGAAAATGATGGTGCTCCTGCCTTCAAAAGGAAACGAGACATGTCCAAGATTCAATGTTTTCGTTGTGATAAGTATGGTCACTTTGCGAAGGATTGTCCTCAAAGACCTAAGCAACAAGTTGCCACTGCAAATGTTGAAGAAATCACTCCACAAAAGGACTCCAGTGATTATCTGTTCTATTCAGCTTTGTCAAGCAATGTATCTACCGATGCCAACACTTGGCTGATTGATAGTGGTGCCTCTAGGCACATCACCGGTTTCAGAAGTCACCTTTCAAACTTAGTGGAGAGCAACTCTAGTGATCAAGTCATTATTGGAGACGATGCTAGATATTTTGTGAAAGGAATTGGAAACTCCTCTCTTCACTTGGATTCCGGGATTTCATTAGAGTTGAATGATGTACTGTTCGTTCCAGGGATAAAGAGGAATCTTGTCTCAATTTCGGCATTAGAAGACAAGGGTTATCAAGTTGCCTTTTCTAAAGGCAAAGTTCTTATATGGGCAAAGAACTCCAACTTCAAAACTGCTCAAGTAATTGGTGTTAGACATGAATGTCTCTATAGGTTATGCACTCGTTCCCCTCAAGCACTTGTGCATAACAGTTCCAGCATGTGCGATCTATGGCATTGAAGGCTGACTCACATTCACTTTCGTGCTCTACCTATCATGGAGAAGATGGTCACCAGTCTTCCAAAATTCAATCAAGAACATGAAGGTACATGCAAGGGATGCGCCCTAGGCAAGAACACAAAAGGTACGTTTCATTCTAGTGAAAGTAGATCTAAATGTATTCTTGATCTCATTCATTCTGATTTATG
Organism: Sequoiadendron giganteum; assembly: GCA_007115665.2. Classification (NCBI taxonomy): domain Eukaryota; kingdom Viridiplantae; phylum Streptophyta; class Pinopsida; order Cupressales; family Cupressaceae; genus Sequoiadendron; species Sequoiadendron giganteum. The sequence goes on from CM021108.1 coordinate 35,105,348, forward strand.
TGGTCCAATGTCTATTGCATCTTCTAGTGGTTTCTTGTATTATATTATTTTTATTGATGATTACTCTAGAAAGACTTGGATTTATTTCTTGAGATCTAAAGAATCTGAAGAAGTATTAGAAAGATTCAAAGAATTCAAGGCGCAGGTTGAAAACCTGTCTGGGAAAAGGATCAAGGTTTTAAGATCCGATAATGGTGGAGAATACACCTCTGGCACCTTTCGAGACTTTTGTATTGAAGCAGGGATTAAGAGGGAGTTCAGTGTTCCCTATAATCCACAACAAAATGGTATTGCTGAAAGAAAGAATAGGTCTATTGTGGAAGTAGTAAAAGCTATGATCCATGATCAAGATTTGCAAATCTCTCTTTGGGCTGAGGCATCGAGGACAGCCGTCTATGTTCAGGATAGGAGTCCCCACAGGATCTTGGAGAATAAAACTCCTAAAGAAGCATTCTCAGGGGTGAAACCAAAAGTTAGTCATTTGAGGATCTTTGGTTGTCCAGTCTATGTTCATATTCCAAAGGAAAAGAGAACAAAGCTAGAACCTTCTGGGAAGAAAGGAATTCTTGTAGGTTACAGTGAGACATCAAAAGCTTACAGGATATACATACCAGGACAGAAGTCTATTGAGATTAGTAGAGATGTCACATTTGAGGAAGATGTTGCTTTCAGAAGATCCAAGGGCACTCCTATGGAGATCGATGAAGAAGAACCTCCTCAAGATATGGAAGTAGACCATATTCCAGAGAATCAGAAGGAGGCTCTAGAATCCAAAGAAGATGACGATCCAGTTGAACCCCTGGATCCTACTGATGGCCCCTTAGATATTGTGATTGGAAAGAAAAGACCTCTTTGGGCTCGTAGGACAATGCAGGAGGCAGAAAGCTTTGCAGCCCCAAGAGGAGCCTTCAGAGAAAGCAAGAGACCTCACAAGTTCTCTAGTTATGTTGCCTTGATGAGTCAGATTATTGAGTCAGAGCCTTCAAGTGTTGAAAAAGCTTCTAGTCAACAAGTATGGAAAGATGCCATGTCTGAGGAATATCAGTCCATACTTAAGAATGATGTTTGGAATATAGTTCCTAGACCCAAAGGCAAATCTCTGGTGTCTTCTAAGTGGCTCTTCAAGATCAAGCATGTAGCTGATGGGAGCATTGAGAAGCACAAGGCAAGATTCGTGGCTAGAGGGTTCTCACAATAAGAGGGAGTTGACTATGAAGAAACTTTTGCTCCTGTGGCTCGATATACGTCTGTCAGAACCATCATTGCTATTGCCGCATCCAGAGGATGGAAGATTCACCAAATGGATGTAAAGACAATTTTTCTAAATGGTGTAATAGAAGAAGAGGTCTACATTGAGCAACCCGAAGGATTTGAGGTACATGGGAAGGAGTCTCATGTTTGTAAGCTGAAGAAGGCCTTGTATGGTCTTAAGCAAGCTCATCATGCTTGGTACGAAAGGATTGATCAGTATCTATCAAGTTTGGGTTTCTCAAAGAATGATGCAGATTCTAACCTTTACTTCAAGGTAGTAAAGGGTGAAGCCTTGATTCTAGTTTTATATGTTGATGATTTGATTATCATTGGTGAGGAACATCTAATTCTAAAATGCAAGAAGGAGTTAGCTTCAGAGTTTGAGATGAAGAACCTAGGTCTCATGCATTACTTCCTTGGCTTAGAAGTTTGGCAAAAGCCAGATGAGATGATTCTAAGTCAAGGCAAGTATACTGTTGACATTCTCAAGAGGTTTGGTATGATTGACTGCAAACCTATGTCTACACCCATGGAGACTAATCTAGATAAGTTGAAAGAGGCTGCGGCTAGTTCAAAACCAGTGGATTCTACGATGTATAGACAGTTGATTGGTTCATTGATGTATTTAGTTAACACTAGACCTGACATCTGCTATGCAGTGAGTGCACTCAGCCAGTTTATGTGTGAACTAAGGCAAATACATCTTGTAGCAGCTAAACATATTCTGAGATATTTATGTGGCACAATTGGATATGGATTGAGATATTCTTCAGGTGTGGATTTAGAGCTACATGGTTTTACTGATTCTGATTGGGCAGGATGTGTCTTAGATCGAAAGAGTACCTTTGGTTGTTGTTTCAGTTTGGGTACTGCTATGATTTCTTGGTGTAGCAGGAAACAGTCTTCAGTGGCTTTGAGTACAACCGAGGCAGAGTACATAGCAGCTTGTGTGGCAGCTCGTGAGGCAGTGTGGCTTTGTAAGCTCCTTGTAGGATTGTTTGGAGTTTGGACAGTCAATGGAGCCTACCATTATACACTGTGATAACCAGAGCTATGTAAAGCTTTCTGTCAATCCCGTGTTTCATGACAGAACAAAGCATGTTGAAATCAAGTACCATTATATTAGAAATATGGTACAAAGGAAAGCTATACAGTTGAGGTATATCAGCACTGAAGAGCAAACGCCAGACATTCTCACCAAACCTCTCTCTAGGATCAAGTTTGTGTACTTTCGAGAAAAGCTTGGTATGGTGGAGAATGCAGCCTTGACTGGGAAAGAGTCTCAGCATCAGTGATCCTTTGTTGATAATGCATTTCTCTATTGAGAGAGATTTGAGGTGCAAGCCCTTGATAATGCATTTCTCTATTGAGAGAGATTTGAGGTGAAAGCCCTTGTTTCCACCCTCTGGGAGAGCCATGGTGGATGTCATGTGTGTGACTCCATGACAACATCACGTGAGGGAATCCGTGATGATTTTTTAATGCATTTCTCTTTGAGATTTGAGGTGAAAGCCCTTGCTTCCACCCTCTGGGAGAGCCATGGTGGATGTCATGTGTGTGACTCCATGACAACATCATGTGAGGGAATCCGTGATGATTTATTTGTGCTTGTGTATCACCCTCTGGGAGAGCCATGGTGAAAGTCACATTGAGGTGACAACATCACATTAAGTGATGGGCACTTGTTCATACCATCTATGGAGGTAGCCATAATGGTTGATATCACGATGAGGTGATATTCTATTTTGTTTTCATTTTGATATGATGTGTCTTGTGCAGGTGGAAGTTCATCCCTAGCTGAGAGGGAGTGTTGATGTTATAGCAGCTATGGGCTGCACTTCCTTTGCACGAATTCCAAGGAGAAGAGCATGAATTAAATGAATAGTCATTCGGCTATTTAATTCATGACTATAACATTTATTAAATGGAGAGGGCCGACCCTATATGATTCGCTTGTCTTGACTTTCACTTGGGCCGACCTTATTTATAATTTGTTATTTATTATATTACTTGAGAAGGCCGACCTACCTTGAAGAGGCGCCTCTCTTGTATATATACAAGGTCTTCTTGTCATTGTAAATCAATTCATTCAAGTCAAGTAAATTCACACTTAAGAGCAGAATTCGCACCTTCACAGCAGCAGCTTATTTTCAAGGAAGTTCTCATATTCATTTGTATATCTTGCATCTAGGAGAGGTGCGATTTCTTTGTATCAAGTATTGGCCATTGTTGGGCCTAAGTTGTAAGCAGATTTCTGCTCTTGTTCTACTTTATATAAGAGATTCATTTGCTGGGTTTTTCTCCCTCAAGAGGAGGGTTTTCCCAAGGTATCTTGCTGTATTTATTGTCTTATGTGTTGCAATATTATTAAGTGCTTTCATTGTTTAATCTGATCTAAGAAACACTAACAAGTAAGTTTCAAGCTTATGATTGACATAGAGTACATGAAAGAAAAAAAGAATGTAGTTGTTGATGATCTTTCTTGGATGCTTACCCTACAAAGTTATACTTCTATTATTTTTGCCAATCGGAAGGTCTCTATTTGGGAAAATTATGTTAGAAATGCATTTGCTAGTGACCTTATTGATGGGGACGTGAGAGATGGCGGATTTGTAATAGTGGATGATCTCAATCTCTACAAAATTAAAATCCTCCTAGTTCTTGAATCTAAAAGGAAGGAGAAGATTTTAAGGGCTTTTCATGTTGCATTGCAAGTAGGACTCTTAGAATATTACAAAACCTATAGGAAAATTAGAGAGAGTTTCTCATGGAAGGGCTTAAAGGGGGATGTCCTCAAACACATTAGAGAATACATGACCTGCCAACAAAACAAAGGAGAACATGTTTTTCTGGTAGGATTTCTTCAGCCATTGCCTATCTCAAATCAAAAGTGGGAAAGCACTATAATGTCCTTGCCAAGCATTAAGGTAAATATTTTTGGCTATTTAAAATTTTGCTTAAATATTTAACTAGAACCTTCAAAACCCTAGATTAGATTAATTCTTATACAACATTAATAACTCGCTTTTGTTTCATACTTCATTATTTATCCCTAAAATGATGAACTCTGATCGATCTACTTGACTCAAGCAATTCATAGAAAATTCACCTTGCATTTATACAAATAACAACAAACCCTAATATCCTAGTTGGATTCCCTAAATGAAAGAGATAGCAGCTTGGAATATATTGCATAGGAACTAGATAGACTAGATTTAATCACGATTTTTCATTCACAGAAATACCTAGATTTACGAAGTGGGTTCATAGACAAGATAAAATTGCAGAACCCATCACTTGCAAAAAATGGGATTAAAACCCCTTAATGAAATGTGGCTATGCTAGCAACCACAATTGAAAGTACAATAGTATGCCCTAATAAGAAAATAATTGGCTACACAATCGTAATACAAAAAATATACATTGGCCTACTCCCAAGGCAACTTGTAATTCTAACCAACTTGATACTGTTGAAGAGCTGCCACCATTAAGCCCGAACATGACCTGTGGGTGAGACCATTCCTTCAGCTGAAGGATTTTTGTCCCTTGATGTGAGATCTGTAGGGTTTTTGGTCTTTGATCTCCATAGATCCATGGGTTTTTGTCCTCAGATTTGAATGGTTAAATACGTGGTCACTGTGATTTTTGGTTAAGGTTTTTTTGTGGTTTTTCCATGATGATCTTCAATGAAGTCTCTTTTTCCTTAATACACCTAGAAAGGGTGTTGAAATCTGCAACAATGGCCTCCATCTTGAGACTAGTATGTACTCACACTATGTAGTATGGGCTGCTTGTACCTATCAGGCACTATTTCCCTTTGAATTGTGCCGAATTGTGCCCTCATGTGTGGAAATGTGCTTGGGAGGTATGGAGGAATGTTCCTTGTGACCTGCAACTATCCTCAACACTTATGATGAGGAGCCCTTTTGGGCTTGAAACCCTAACTACTTTTTGTCTAGACGAGATGATGATACATCATAAACTATTTTCGAAAGGCTTTTTCCTTCTTGTCAGCTTGCTTTACTTCTTTCAAATAAGCTTGAATGAGAGTGAGCTTGTAGTTGATGGATATGGTCTAGAGAGATGTTACTTCAGGCTGTGTCTCTAGGAAAATTAACTAGACATTTATGGTTATAACACATTATTCAAAACCTGGAAGTTCATTTACATTGGTGTAAGGTTCATCCAGTTTCATACTGATACCTAAAAGAAGCTATAGCAAATAATAGAGACTGTTCATCGTTCAGTAATCTGAGTTTGGCACATCTGAAGACCTCTTTTAGGCAATATGGAAAACTTGCCTATTTGGATAAGTCTGTTTCTCATATACAAGGGTACATAAATATTCCATGTTTATAATTCAATAAATTTAGGTTACTAATTTGCATGCTGGGTGTATTTATTTGTTCCTTAGGTGGGAATTTATATAACTTACCTGATTTTATTCTTGCAGATGGGCCTCCTGTGAGAAAGGCATACTCAACCGAAGACTATTTAAAAGTTACTGAAGATGAAATAAAAGCATTAGCTCCAGAGGAGAAGTTGAAAGTTTCAAGTATAGATTGTTTTAGGCAGTATTGCTTCATTTATAACCAGATGTTTATAATGGCATGCTGCTTGGCATTATTTCTATTTCTATTATAGATTTTATTCACGATTTGTTCTGTGTTTTGGCAGATATAATTTATTTTTTCTACCTAATATTAATTTATTCGAACTTTGCAGGTGCAGAAAGTTCAGAGTTGGGTGCTAGTGCTTCAGCAACTGTTTCTCCCAAGCAAAATAGTGAGGATGGGAAAGCGAACGATGAAAAGGTTGTATAAATTGTAAGGTTTGTTAACTGCAGTCTATTACTGCTTCTGTTTCATGTAAGATGTATATTATGATGTTCGGTGGAACGCTTATGATTCTTCTAGATGTCTTCTGTGAGTGTACAATCAATTTTGAAGCTATTTCTTCACTGTCAGCCATTGTTAATCTTGTAAGATTTCTGTTATATGTCCGCCCAGGTTCCATATATTTGTGATGAAATTTCTTTTCGTTGGCCATTGCATGATCAAGTCTGCAATTGAGTTATACATTCTATTTATTGTTAATCTGGTTACAAAAAATACTAAGTATTTTTTATTTCAAGAAAAAGGTCCAGGATGCAGGAAATAATTGAGTATCTGTTTTTGTGATGCAAAATACATGGTAGACGAACTGCAATTTTATTCATTCACACAGTAGTTCCATTCTTTTAAGAACTTTGAAATTCCTCAGTAATGATAATCTGCAAATACGGTATATATTAATACTGCTTTTCTGAGACAAGGTTTTAAGATTCAAATGCATAGGAGGAACATATATTAAGATAATTAGGAGGTAAGAATAGAAGTAGTCTAATCTGTCATAATGGTACTCATTCATGGTTGCGGCGAGTGATTACTAGAATGTGATATATGATGTTTGAATTGGGTAACAAAACAACATACCTAATTGAAAAGCAGGGTCATTGTAGATCTTCAGCTGAGAGTGAAAGTAAATATCATAATCTCTATCCTAACTCTGATACTATCTGAGTGGATCGATGACAAAGGAGGCTGTGAGGTGTAAAGTCACAGTCCTTCTGAATCTAAGGTCTTCATTGTTTGAGAAAGCATATGTCTTTGCATTAACTCGCCACTTGGCGAGCCACATCAGAAATAATATAGGTGTAGGTTATGAGTGTGATGTGCCGGCAGAATTTTGAGTTTTAACCTATGCAAATACCATGGATTAGCGTGAAATCATTTTGAATCGACAAGAATATTTATCAAGATTTTTTGAAATGTAAAGAAATCAAGCAATTTCTCTTGAATTTGTTGATGCAACCTTAAAAAATTTCGGGTAAAATGTGGGGGATTTATTGTATTATTTATTGTCTTAAAGGTCATAATGTGTTACAACACAATTATTTTCTGAAGAGTATAGATTTCCCCGTCGTCTGTAAAAGATATTGTTGCACGAAGTCTTAATTAAAGTCAGTTCTAAAGTTTCATCATTTGTTTTGTGTTAGTTCTTAGAATGCATTTACTTGGCTGCTGCTGTTCGATTCTTTCTTGCTATTCGTATTAAAGCGTGTATTGGGCTGTGTATACTTGGACCAAGCCTTCATTTCAAATACATTGCTTCAATTTTTTGAAGTGAACAATGTGAAGAAATCTCATATGCATTAATGAAGAAGACAATTTAAAATCTTATTATACAATGTTCACAATCTCTTCACTAAAATTATTTCAAGATAACAAGATAACTAAGTACCACCTTAAAAAAAAATAAGTTTATTCATTGTATATTTGCCACTTTGCATTAGTGTGTATATATATGCCATATTAATCATGAGAAGAGGTGGACAGAAAAACTTACACTCCAATATTTGTTAGTAAGAAATAATAATACATATATATGCCACATTAATCATGATAAGAAGTGGGTACGAACATGTACAAAAGAAAAAACTTACATGTCAATGTGTGTTGTGAGAAATAATGATACATCTAAAAAATAAGTTATATTATATATACTTTATATTTAAAAGACAAAAAATGTTAGATAATTTAAATTAATAAATACAAAATAATAACAATTTGAGCCACACATGCATTGACTCATGGTGCATTGGTATGTCTTGGTTGTATTGCATTAATTACTAAATGTGAGTTCTATTGTGGACATTGTATTGTTTAAGTGTGGGTCTTGGGTGACAATGTGTTCAAAGTATAGAGATGAGGCCCCTTGTTTGTGGCCTCATTGGTTGGGGTTAATTAAATTCAAAATTCATGTTTCAAACTGTAATCCTAGCCACCTTGCTAAGGATGATTTTTATTAAATGTAGTAAAAATTCACATAAAAAAAGATAAAGAAACAAGTAGGAGTTTTTGTAAAAATTAAATATATCTATCCTCTAGTCATGGGGGCTAAGAACTAGGAATCTAAAAACTAAGGAAATATTAACTCTAACAAGTTGCATCTCTTAAAAGTGACAAGTTTTCTTATGTTTATGCAATTATATAATTTTCATCTTTGAGGATAATTGTATCCAATTTGAAATTTTGAGAGGTGGTTTGTTGTTGCTTGTGGGTAGGATTAAATGACAATTACTTGTGGATAGTTTCAAGTCATAATTATTTGTAAGGAGGCCTACTATTTGTACACATTAGAAAGAGTGCATAAAACTTAAAAAATATGACTTGAGACTTTTAAACTTGTTGCTTATGGTAAAGATGGCATTATTGACCTTATTAAGGTAGAGAAAGTGAACAAAATGTTGTTTCAAGTTGGGTAAAGTATAATTGTAAAGATTAAACTTGGTTTTTTTAGTACATGAGAATTGGAGCACATTTGATTTTAAAACATCATTTGGTGTGATAGTAGATGCTTGACATTGAACTGGAAAAGTTAGCTTGTAAAGAAGCAAGCTATTACACCAAAACCATTCAACATTGGGAAGAGGAAAGACTTTCAAAGACATCTTATATTTGATTGGGAAGTGTAGTAAGGGTGGCAATGATGAGATTATTTTAATACATGGTAGATCTTGAGGAATTGCTTTTTGACGAGACTATTTTAATGTGATAATATGACCACCATTTATCTAGGTTAAAGATGACAAACCATAAATTGATCTAAAAGGGCTATACATGAAGGCTACAAAAGCTTAATTAATTTTATAGTTTTAGGGTAATTGAAGCACCTCATTCAAAACACAATTATACCTTTTGATCAATTATGAGAAAAACCTTGACAGGCAAAAATATCTAAATCAATGACATGGACATAATGTGTAATAGAACACCTCATAGTATAAAGAACATGCAAATAATTTTGTGAGGAAGATTGGAATAAATAGTCAATTCTAAATACAACACAAAAAAGGAATTCCATGGGTGCTAATTAGAAAGCAATTAACTTTGAGGGATTTCCGTAGAGGAGATGAAATGGCTTTAACTCCTTGAAGGTTGGTGAATGTTATTAATTAGTGAATCATTAGATGTGGAATTTGAAGTTTCGAGTGTTGTGGGATTTGTTTAGTGAGGAATTGTTGGTGGTTGTAGCACAACCACTAGTTTAAGGAGCTTTCGGAGTTGGTGCATGGAGTTGCCCCAAAAGGGATAATGTTATAGGGTGGGGGTGCCATGATATGCAAGTCCTTAATGTTGTTTCTTTTGTACTCCTAAAATGAGGACCCACCTATTGAACTTTTGCCTCATTTTGGCCCTCTACAACCATTTGGTTAGTATAAGGAATGCACAAGTGATACCCTTTTGAGGCCACCTAGTGTAATCATGAGTGATAAGATTTGATGGTCCCCTCTTGATAAAACTTGCTTCATGGTCAATTCCTTCATGCGTCTTTTTGTTGTAGGACCCCCAAGATGGTGTTTTGAGATCATTAGTGCACTAGAACCTATGAGAATGAAGATTTGATTTTCCAAACCAAAGTAAGGAGTAATTTGAGTGTAATTAACTTAAATGATCCTATTGTGATTAAGCTTTATTTAATATGTATGCTTGATGGTCTCATGAATTCTAAATATCTTCCTTGGGTTTAATGGTGTTCTCTTTTAAAACTATTTGATTGACAATCATGATCTAACAAATATCTTATTGTAGTAGAAATATTTTTAAATGTGGGCAGCCAATTGTATGTGAGTTCATTGAGCACTAAATGTACACCTATTAAGAATGTTGTAGAATAGATATTCAATGGAGAATAAGGATTTGATTAGATATGAGTTCACTTGTTGCGCCTAATGCTATAAGATTTTCTTGTTTGAGCTCTAGGCTCAATGTTCTCTAAGCATTATATCAATGTCAAAATCTCTTTGACTAAGTTAGTTGAGATGCTCGTGAAGGGGTGTGTGCACACATTAAAATATGAAGATCTTGGTATTGGTGGCCAAATCGATACAACTCTTGATTATCCCTTGTATTAACAATTACCACCTACTAATTACATTTGGGTGTGTTACCTTTTGAGGTCAATATTTCTATATATACCAAGTTGTATATCATTGTGGGGATTACTTTTAGATCAAAATTCCTTAGGTTGGGAATGAGTTTGATTGGATCAAGCTAGTCAACTAATTTCAAATAATGGCTTCTCTTGGACAAGTAACTTTTAAAGCTTGTTTGTCTTGTTTTTGATAAAGGAAAAAGCTTGTTTGTCTTGTTAGTGAGTATGAATATTGTAATTTAATAGATAATTTTACTTATTCAGGAATTTACTAATATAGCTTACACAAGTAATTTGGTGGTTATTAGCTTTGTTTCATTCATGCTTTGATAAAATCTTGTGTGTAAATTCCTCAAACTCTTGTATCATTCATACTTTCATGTTGAGTAAGGATTGACAATGGACTAACAAAGAGTGGTTGGTAAGGCCACACATGCTACAATTGAATTTAGCCTTAACTACACAATATAAATTATGCAACCAAATATACATATCCTATCTTTTTTCTTTTGTACTTGAAGCCTAAATTTAAATTATTGCATTCAATTTGTAATAGCTTAAATATTATTCAATAAATGATGGTTATAGTGGCGTTTATTATTATTTATTTCTAAACTAAATGATAATATGATTAATTATTTCTAGTTTTAGTTATAAAATGTTAATCGAATGTTGTAAAAGAATAAGATAATTTTAAAAATTAAAACTAGGTTAACTGAATATGATTGTAATGCCTCAAGCTTTTGCCTAAGACATTAATGGTAAAAAAGTATTTTTTTTTGCAATAAATTAGCATAACATCAACTTGCCACATCACACACTTACATGCACAAGGTGTTGTTACACAACATCACACACAAGACATGCAACACCAATGCACTAAGCATGGTGACACAATTGGAAGCCTTCATCGTGTTGTGTGACAAAGTCACCATGATGCCCACATTAGAGAATAGAGTTTTCTTTAAGATGGAGATCATACACTAGTGCATGATCTCATTCTCTTGCAACACAATAATTGAAATGAGATCAATGTGTTGCTTCATTCCACATCCCAATATGACACAATAAGATTATCTAGACAAGAGGTAGGTTGATTGGGAGATACAAGGTCTTCACCAATCAAATTGTTGACTAGATGCTTTCACATAAAGGAACACGTTCCAATACAAAGGAGTGAATAAATTGTAAGGAACCTCAAAGGTAAAAATGGGGTCACACAAACCAAGACAAGTGTAGAGCTAGGGTGAACAAGCCTATAGTATGTTAGCCTCTAAACAAGGCAACCAACTTCAGACCAAGTGCCATTAAGAAATGGTGTGAACCAAACATTTACTTGCACTCAAGGTTCAACATGTATACACTTTGCATTAATAAAGGGATTAAACCCAAAATTCTATAATTCACTTGCATAGCCATTTCCCTCATGTATGACACAAGCATACATGATATTTCTTAGCTCTTAACAAGAGTAGAATGCAAAACATAAACTAAAGATTATACCCTACAATCATAGTAATGTTCAAAGTAAAATATATATTTCATGAATTGACATTATACATCAAATGCAACTAGCATAAAAGAGCAATCCAACTCCTAGTTTAATGTTTACTACACAAAATCATACCACTAATTTTATCTACTCATAACATTCAAATGATAAACAAAATATAGCTTCAAGTTCATAAGAAAATTAAGCCTATACATATGATAAGTAGAATTGCCTGAACATGCAAATTCCTTAGTTATATAGCCAAGGTGAGACATAGGATTAGACAAGATCATGACAATTGTCTTAATCTTATGACATGCGACAACTAATATGAAATGACCTCTGACATAAGAAATAAATGACATAAAATAAGATAAGATCTAACACCAACTAAGACTTCTAGAAATATTCCTAGAACCTAAGTAAATTTAATATGTGAATAGGACCTACTAGGTGAACTAGTTAGGTAAAATACCTTATTTACACCACTTAGGAATTAGGGTGTCAATGGAGCAAATTTATAATTTGCATGTTGTAAAACTAAATTAATGGTGCCAATAAATTTTGTGTGGGAAAGTAAACACTACTAGAGGCATTATTTCACTACTTAATTATCTTTATCCTCTTGTACTACATCAACCAAATGATATCCCTTAGGAGCCTTGAGACCAAAAAAATGCCTAAGTTTGATAATATGGTTCTTGTAATTTGTGAAACTTATGAATAATTTTTCTAAACCTACATTTTGGTGTGGGGTCAATCTACAAAATAATCTCTTAGTTTCTTGCAAGTCTAGTTGGTTTTCTCGCAATGCAAACATATACAATGTTGCAAAAAACATCATTTTTCTTTAATCTTCAAGTGTGAAAAGTGTAATTTTTTAATCCACCCGCTATAAAAAAAATTGATGGTTCCAACATTTAGTTAGGTAGGTAAATTCTATTGAAGGCATCATTTCACCACCTAGTCATCTTGATCCTTTAAGGACACATTGGTTAGAAGATGTCCCTTTAGAGTCACAAGACCAAAAAGTAGCTAGGTTTGAAATGATGTTTCTGACAATCTATGACACCTATGAATATTATTTCTAAACCTATAGTTAGATATGGGGTCAATATAAAAATCTCTTCCCAATTTCTCTCAAATCTAATTGGTTTTATCATGGTGGTTTCGTATGCAATATTTTAAAAGCATCAATTTGCTTTAGTATTAGGGGGTCAAGTGTGTAATTTTATAGACATGTTGCAAGATCAAGCTAATGGTGTCAACACATCTGGGTGGGTAGGTAAACACTAGTTGAGAAATTATTTGTTTGCCCAATAAACCTAATTCTCTTGAGCCACATCAATCTAATGATGTCTCTTAAAAGCCCTAAGACCAAAAAAGTGCCAAAGTTTGATAGCACAGTTCTTGCAATCTATGACACCCACACATGTTCTATTTGAACACGCAATTGGGAATTGGCTCAATCTATAAAATCCTCTCCTATTTTCTCCCAAATTTAGTTGATTTTGTCATATTGGAAGCATATACAATATTGCAAAAACATTAATTTGCTTCAAAATTAGAGTGCAAAAAGAAAAAATATATATTCTGCATGCTATATAACAAAAATGATTGTGCCAACATGTTTAGGTGAGTGTGTGAAGACTATTGGAGGCATTATTTCACTACCCAAGTATCTCAATCCTTCTTAGCTACATTTGTTAGGTGATATCACTTAAGAGCCCCAAAGACAAAAAAATTCCCAACTTTGATAGGATGGTTGATGCAATGGCATCGTATTAGTTTTGACTGCAATTTTTGTTTTTTTTCTTTTGTTGTTTTTTGTTCCCTCTTTTTGACATGTGGCGATCCGATGTGGCAGTGAAGTTTTTTTATTCAGTTATATCGAGCTTTCAATCGCTTGCTGGAATGAATGAATGCTTTTAATTGCGTCCACAAGACCAGTCAGTCTATGGGGCCCAGGAAACAGAACTGAAACTGCTTTTTGCAACAAATAGAGCAGCCCCCGACCCCACCAACTACTCCTTGTAGCCCTCCAACTCTTTGCTGATTTTGTTTTTTCTGCTGTGTGTTTTGATCAGATAACTTGTTGTTTCAGCAATCTTCTCCTGTTCAAACAAGACCTCTAACGATTTAGGAAAAAATGGTGGTTGGATCAAGCAAGAAAGGAAGATGCATCGATTCATTGGAAGAGCCTCTGACAGTAGGAAGAGATTGAAACGATTTTGTTTGGAAGGGGGCTGATAGATGGAAGGAGAGCCCAATATGAAAAGGCTGTGCACAACAAAGTAAAGAGAGTGCGCATCAAGGAAAGACAAGAGCGCGGTCAACATAGATGAATTGCAGCCATCGATTCGGGGTGAAAAGGCCAGAAATCAGTTTCTGAGCAAACCGAACCAAGAAGAAGGGAAGAACATCAGAACGATAAACAAAAAGAGGGATGGTGTGACAGGGATGAAGCGAGTTGGGGAGACCGTAAATGTAGATTGGACAGAATAAGGTATCGATTGGGGATTGGCTGTTAGTGTAACCAGCGATTGGTTTCTTCTAATTGATGTTTACCTCTTTTGAAACCAGTTACTTGGAATTAGAGAAGACTTTGTTTATATAGCTGTCACTTTTGGCAAGGGCGATTATTGGAATACCATACTTTAGTGTGTGGTTTCTGCTCTTCATTGTCTGTTGTCCCTTGAAATGAAGCTGAGTTTGAAATTCCATCTAACTCTGTTTGTCATTGCGCGGTTGTGGTTTGTTTCTTTTTGGTTCTTGAGTAAGATAGGCTCAGATGTATTTATATTTGTAGTGGATGCTGAGCCATGTTTATGGACCAAGCAAATTATTAACCCTTTAACCTGAAGACAAGCGTTGGTGATTTTGGTTGATTGTTTGAGTCTCTAACAAGACATCATCATCAATGGTTCTTAAAATTTGTGACAAATATGAATATTCCATCTAAAACTACCATTGGGCATGGGGTCAATCTATAAAACCCTCTCTCAATTTCTACCATCTCTAGTGACATTGAATTGATTGTGCTAATGCATTTGGGTGGGTAGTAAATTCCATTAGAGGTTTCATTTCATTGCCCAAGAATTTTCATCCTCTTAGGCTACTTTGATTTGATGATGTCCCTTAAGAGCCCTTAGACCAAAAATGTGTCCAAATTTGACAATATTTTTCTTGCAATCTATGATATCTACAATGTTTTTTTTAACCTTATTTTTTTTAATATGAGATTATGTAAAAATCATTTCCTATTTTTTCCCAACTCTTTTTTGTTTTCTTGATGTGGAAGCATAAGTAATATTGCAAAAAGAATTAATGTGCATCAATAGACTATAACAATCTTTTTGATAAGTTTTCTTTTGAAACGAGCGATAACTACATATATATGTACATGATGTGCAATATGAAATTTGGTTATATATATATATGATTTGGTTAAATAGATCTACATGTACACGTGTATATTTTCATTCAATTTGTAAGTTACATGCAATATAAACTCCCATCTACATATAATATATGGAAAATAGGGCCACATATACCAAATAAAGTAAGTAAGAGAAAAAATGAGATACAAAATTCCTAGAAGTTTCCTAAACTACTTTGAACCACCAATAATTTGTGCTTGAAATCCTCTAATAATGAGTTCCAGTGGTTGTATATATTTAATACTAAATCCATTATCAATCAAAGATCATTAAGTATGTAATTAATTGTATTTCACCAAAAACATGTGTAAAGGTATTTCTTTTTTAAGGACCTTCTCAACTAGGATCTCATCATCATCAGATGATATTGTGTTCAAAGTTCCTTGTGGTCAATAGAATCAATTTCAAATATGTTACTATTTATGTGGAGTAATTTAGAACCAATTTGGATTTCTCTAAGATTTTTTTCTTGATATTATGTCCATAAAAAGACCTGGCATACACACAAAAATGTACCAAAGTGATATATCTTAGTTTGAGTTCTTTGTGATTGATGAATGATATCAAAATCCTTACATGTAAAGAGGCATCCATAAAACCGCATTAATCATCACACATGTATTTTAACTTTATGAACACTAAGGCTCATATTATCATCATGTAATGAGAAAGACATGTAATAATTTATCATGATCATTTGTATGTAGAGCATCTTAGGTAAATATATAGATCATTTATACATTTGAATGAAACAAGTAAAATCACATATCACACCCAAATGTTATATCTCTATGGTGCACACTTATTGTTCTTAATTGCTTAAATTTAAATTAACTTTGAAAATACTTTCAATTATCACCAAGATAATAGAATTGTTAGTGAACTAAGCAAAATGTTCATTCCCGAACAACTCGCTCATTCATGTACCCCCTTGATTGGTTCAACTTGCTCTTCAAGAACTTGTAGTATTCCCTGATGATCATCTCTATCTACTCTCCACTTATGATGTCCACATACACGTGAAACTTGATGAAGAGATAAGCCAGTAGCAATTACTAGGTGGCTATATTGATACACCATGTTTTCAAGATGATAATCAATAAAATGAATCCCATTTTGAATAATTTTGACTTGTTTGAGATGTGTCCTTTGCACTACAACTGAACCTATGGGAAACAACATTCCATCGCTTGCTTATGGTTTTGTCAACTTCATCCTCTCATCTATGCAACATAATAAATAATAACTAACACTTTATATTTTTCCAGCCTCTGCTATGACTGCAAAAAAAATCTCCTGTACACATATATACAATGTTCAATTTTAAAAAATAGAACCAATCCTTGATTGTAGAAAAAAATTAATAAATAAATTACAATTAAATTTTGTCTAAATTAACAAATATTATAATTTATAAATCAATCTAAAGTTACAAACTTTGCACAAATATATATATGCACGTACCTTTTATAATAAATCTTGAAATGTGGTCATAATCAATTGAAATCAAATGAGTTTCTTCAAATCTTTCATCTTCATTTTCATTTTATGTGTCAATAACAACTAGTGGCACCAAATTTCATTCATCGACATATCCACGTTGTTGGTTGTTGCAATTATCATAATCTCCCAAAATGCAGTCATAACAAAAACAAGAGTAATCCCTAGTGCACAATGTCCATGTGTGACTATCTTTACTCATTATACAATGCAAATATCTTGTTTTCTCTACCCTCTTGCATCCATACATTATTCTTCTATTCAAACCTACAAATTATATATATAATTCAAAATAAAATAAATATAGAGTTCTTAAACTTAAATTTTAAAAAACAAGCAAAACTTTTTTCAAACAATAAATTACATACTTGATATCTCCCAAAAGACTCTATTTAGACATGGGTTCCTCCCTGGATATGTGCCAATATAAAATGCAAAATGTTTATTACACCATTCAACAACACCATGTGCATCATTTATACAATCTCCTTCATAATTCATTTGATGTTTTCTTAGAGCACATTTGATGCAAGCTCTTGCGCCATCATGTTTACCCTTTCCACGCTCACTCTCAAAGAGACTCCAAACATGTGATATTATCGTGTTAATGATATTTGCATAGTGCATAAAATGGCTTTGATATTTTAAATTGTGATGCACACCCATCAGACCATACAAATTGTTTTCAATCTTCACACCTTTTCTTGACAAATCTTCAGAAAACTTCTTAAAACAATGTTGGACAAAAAGTGTGTCATGCTCTTTATCATCACTAATATAAAAGTGATAATCTTTCTTAATGAATCATTTTTCATATGTACTATCAACACCATCAAAACTCAATTGTGCATGTCGATAACACACATGCATCATTACAGTGACTTGATTTGAATAATAATATTATGTTTGAATCTCTTTTTGATGGGTAAAAGAGTAATTTTCTGCAAAGTCAACTACTAATAAAATTGTTCCAACTGGGAAAGTATCTCTTAACAATTGAATTTTTTTTTCTTTCCACTTAGCATAAAATGCATGATGTATGTACAGTTGTATCAATTTACAAAAAAAAATCATAAATGTTCCACTAGGTACCTCCTCTTCTCCATAATCTAACCTTGTCGATTATTTCCCAATTTTTGTTTCAAACTTTATGTACTTGTAACTCTTGCAATTTAACACCTTCGTCATGTCATTATCTTCATTTCTCAAAGGAATTTTAACTATATTTCCACATGTTTCACAAATTCCTTTTATGCATTTCATTGGACCATCTACATCATCATCAGATTTATCACATAAGATGGATGCTATGAATTAACTTACCCATTTAGAAGGTGCATTTTGAGAACCATCACTCTCTTCTCTAATCTTTCAGAACACCTAATAACTTATAGATCAAACTCAATATGACAACGACAACAAGAAGTTTCAAAAAACCTTGCTTGCCTTCACATAATGTGACCTTAACATTTCAAAAATTGTTTGCCCAATCTTTATATGAGGATTTGCATCACAAAAAATCACATACATCTCATGTTGTGTTATGTCTAACCAATGTTTTGTAAGTACTTCAAAATTGTTTGGTTTGATCCTATGTTTTAGAACATCTCTTTTATTTGATGAGGGACGAGTATGATCATACTAAAAACTTGAGATCAAGTTCCTAACAACATCTTCGATCTTGTCAGAACAAGGAGCCCTACCCATCAATGCCCAATTGCCTTATGCAGTAGTATCATCCAAAACCTTTCTTCTTTTCACATATCTTGTTAGTGTCTTTCTACTTAAGCCAAATTTAGTTGAAAGTGAAGAGATTTGACGCTTTCTTGACATTTGTGGACTTACAATAGATGTCAACATCACTCTTCTTGAAATGCTCTTATCCGTTGATTGAGATTGTTTCCCAATGGAGCCTAAACCTTTTTTAACATTTTCAACAATATCTTTTCCTAGGCGTCTTTTCCTCTTTTTGTGAAATTTACACCCATCAATTATAATGTCGCTTTTAACTCACCACGAAGAAGCATTGTTGATAACAATTGGGCTTGACCAAGTGTATCATGATTTTTTAAATAAGCCTCAATTATTTCCTTTGAAGTTATTTTCAATGCCCTCTTAGTAGTTTGACTAGGTTGTTCCACATAAAATTTTAATTTCTCATATTCATTTCAGGTAAATGATCTATATTTTTGTAAAAAAAATTCTCTTCGCCTTTTGAATTAGATTCATAGTATGAATATCGATAGAAGGAAGTGATCCTGGCCCCTATCCAACATCAAAGTGTGTATGAGCCTCCTCTCTAACATCAATTTTTTGTGCTTGGGTCTCCTCCCTGACATCAACTATGTGTGCTTCAATCTCTGCTCTAGTAACTAAATTAGGCTAGACCTCTACTTTAGTTTCCATATGTTGAGCCCCTACACATAGCATATAAATGAGAAGATCTTATAATATATATATATATAATTTAGATTATTAAACCATGGATAAAGCATCAAGGTGGTTATGAGAAGAATGAGAAAGTGTTAGGGATGTAGTATTCATCCTTACAATTTTCTCCAACTTTGAATTACAATTAAACTACCGATCAAGCATGCATGTCGAAGTATTTACAAGAAGAGAAAATGAATGTAAATGGAAATAACATATAAAAATGATATGGACATGGATGGTCATCTGCACAAGTTCCATCTAAAGTTAGTTTCATGTCCTAAAAGTTACAATCATAAAATTCTAGGGGTATCATCTAATTAAAATCTTAAATAATCTCATTAAAAACTACTTGCTAATGTCAAATTATAATATATGTAGAAGTAAATTTATAGGTACATATTAAATTACTAGATCATTTAACCTAAAAAGAGATACAATGCAATAAAGATAAGTGTTATAGATCAATATAATAGTATTAAAGGAGGTGATAATATTACATGTTGCATTAATAATGATAACTATGTTCTATGAATAAATAATCAATCTAACCATGGTGAATGTGATGCAAAATTCATAAAGGGCCCTACAATAATCATATGCACAAATAAAATATTAGTTCAATATTATATATAGTCCCCTCTAAGTGGTTTTGCACAAATTATGTAAGTGATTAAACATGTGAGTGGAGAATAAATGAATGGTAAACATAAAACACGTTGTAAGATAAATAATCATGTAATGTAAGATGAAATAAGAGGTCAATAATCACATTTCATAAAGAACATCATGTGCACAAAATAGATAAATTACTAAAATGTGATCTTGTGATTCCATATACCAAAGGGAAATGAGATATCACCAATATTGCACCAATCCCATTCACTTGGATAATAAAAAATCCATCATATCTCAATTGATATACAAGGACATGTAGAAATAGATAAATATTTTAGCATGTAAGAAAAATAACACATGTAGATTTAAAACTCAATAAACTATGGATAAAACATCAAGGTGATTATGAGAGGAATGAGAAAGTGTTAGGGATGTAGTATTCATCCTTACAATTTTCTCCAAATTTGAATTACAATTAAACTATTGATCAAGAATGCATGTCAAAGTATTTACAAGAAGAGAAAATGAAGGAAAATTAAATATAATCTAGAATGATATGGATATGGATGGCCATGTGCACAAGTTCCATCTAAAGTTAGTTTGATGTCCTAAATGTTACAATAAAAAAATCTAGGAGTATCATCTAATCAAAGTCTTAAATAAGCTCATTAATAACTACTTGTTAATGTCAAATTATAATATATGTAGAAGTAAACTTATAGGTACATATTCAATTAATAGACCATTTAACCTAAAAAGAGATTCAATGTAATAAAGATAAGTGTGTACCTACAATGTTATAGATCAATATAATAGTAGTAAAGGAGGAGATAATATTACATGTTGCATGAATAATGTTTTTGATAAGGTAAGAAAAAATTACAGGTTGTTGTACCCTTTACACAAAGAGCCACAAGGGCCAAGAAGGACAAGCATGGTTTTGAAAGGACCAAGAACGTTTTACAGAGCTAAGGTATCGCCGACACAACATGAAACCAACACCAACCAAACCACCGCAACACACAGTAGGAACACCAACATCGCAAGGTCATTAGATGACCAGGTAAGGAAGGACACTAAGAACCAACAATAGTCCCGACACAAAGACAAATAAGCAACCCAAACCTGGCACCAGAACCAGGAGTAACTAAAAATTTAGAGAAAGCAACAACCCTAAGCATCCAACAACACAATGCCCCAAGGTCTTGCCAAAAGCTAACCAATCTACAAACCACCTGCAACAGTTGAGTTACAGCAGAATTACCTCTCAAACCTGAGCGAACCATATTCATACCAAAGGAGGGGTAAGAATCACCCATAGCAGCATCAAAAGGGCCTTCAAAATGCGTCAACCCAAACATAGCAACAACTAAACCAAAGTAGATCCACCTCACACCAGTCTCTGAGTCACAAAAGGAGAACAAAGCTGAAGCAAGAGGAGCAACAACCAACTTACAACACCAATCCACCTGGAGAACCAACACAAACTCCACTTCAATAGGAGATGGCTCCCCTCTAAAGGAGCAGATGAGATGTAAACCATCTAGACTAGGGCCACCAGTCACCCACTCAAACAAGTTCCACCTCAATAGGAACGCATAAGAGGGGAGAGAAATCTCCACCATCACAACAACGACCAACTCCACCTCAAAAGGAGAGGGCTCCCCATCAATAGAATCAAACTTCACCTCAAAAGAAGCTAGCTGAAGGACATGGCAGAGAGCAATGACCAAAGAAAGGAGGGCCTTCACATCTAAAGGTAACCCAGGCGGCAACGAAAGCATCCCATTCAAAAACTTAAAACTCCCATCCATTTGGGTCAAATAGAAAAGGCTCAAGGCAACCACCCAAGAGAACCCCACAAACTTTAACCAGAGCACAACCACGGGAGACCACAAGTCCCCACCAGTCCCAACACCACCATCGAGTGCAAGAGCAATCCACAGTAAAACCAACGTTGCAAGAGAGGACCCAAAACCAAAGTCTGAGCCAATAGCACAACAGAGCTCCAAAAAGGAATCCAGAGCCCTAGCACTAAGGCAACAAACAAAAAACATCAACCAAAGGAAGGATAGAACAATACCACAACTTAGTCTCCAGAGGAGACAAAAATTCTCCTGAGTCCCAAAAAAAGAGGATGAGAATATCACCCCCCATCTCCGCACTCAACCACCATGACACCCACACAGGGCTAGGAGCAGAGACACCCTGCACAACCACAGTAGGAGACAAGGCAACAACTTCCCACCAACTCCTAGCACAAAAAACAAAAGCTCCAAGCCCGCATAACACTCCAAAATGAGCCAAGTAGGGAGACCCCCAGACAATGGAAACCACCCTCCAACTCAAATCAACCCACCTTGTACGAGACAAGCCAACCCCGATAGGGGAAAGAGGAGCAAAAACGACAGGTTTCTGTACCACACCGGTAGGAAACACACAGGTCAAGCAAGACCAACCCACACCAGCTTGCAACCCAAAAACCTGATTCAGAACACCAACGTTCTCAGAAACAGCATAGGGCCATCATACGTCACCCGTAAAAACCAGATAGAGGGAGCAAATCCCAATCCCGTCCAGAGCAGAGGTGACCATCGATAGGGGAGGGCACCATACCACGAACAACAATCGATCTGGGTCGTCATCATCATCCTCAATCTAACCATGGTGAATGTGGTGCAAAAATCCTAGAGGTCTACAATAACCATATGCATATATAAAATATCTAGTTCAATATATTATATATGTGTCCCCTCTAAGTGGTTTTGTATAAATTATGCAAGTGATTAAACATGTGAGTGGATAATAAATGAATGGTAAAAATATAACATGTAAGATAAATAATCATGTAATGTAAGATGAAATAAGGGGTCAATACTCACATTTCATAAAGAACATCATGTGCACAAAATAGATAAATTATTAAAATGTGATCATGTGATTCCATGTACCAAAGGGAAATGAGATAACACCAATATTGCACAAACGGTTCACTTGGATAATGAAAAATCCATCATAGCCCAATTGATATATAAGGACATGTAGAAATAGATAAATACAATATAAAATACAAGCATGTAAGTAAAAAAATATATAGATTTAAAACTCAATATTATTTAAGGTTTAAGGTTTAGGGTTTAGGAGTCTAGGGTATATAAGAAACTCTCACAAGTCTTTAATTTACTATAATTTAATTTGAACATTACAACTTTAATACTTAATTTTTATTTTTTTTATGTTGTATACAATACATTCTAAAATCCTAATTTATGTGTGTAGATTTAACTCAAATTATAATATTTATGGAACTAAGGGTTTAGGGTTTAAGACTCAGGCTTTAGGACTAGGGATATTTCAAGGATAGTCAAATTATACATGTCTCCATTGGGGGAGGGTACTAGATAGGATCTAGGGTTTATCATAGATGCACTTGATGCTTGTAAGGTCCAAAAATATAATAGAAAGGAAATTGATTAGTTAATTTAGTGGAAGAGAATTTAGCCAAAACATATAATCATAGATTTAGCTGAATAATATTTAGGGTTTCTAGGGTAAATACGGTTTAGGGTTTAGTTAAGTAATAGCCCACATAATGGTTTTAGTAGAGGAATTATGAATGGTAATGGGATCTGTAACAAAAATAAATGAATTTATTTAAAATATACTTGAATTGAAAAAGATACTTCAACTGAAAACAATTTTATCTTATTGATCCTAATCTTATCTAGAAGATGATTTAATTGAAAAAAATATAATTTATATAAAACTATACATACCTTCTCTTTGAGCATAATATTTTTGTATCCTTTCTTCACTCAATTTTGTTCCCTTTCTGCTAAATGATATTGTGCAACCTTATTTTTACTTGTCCTTTTATTTCCCATCTTCTTTACAAAATATGATCTTGATAATTCCTTTGCCAATTCCACATTCCAAATTTGTAAAGCACTTGCAAAAAGGTACCAAAAATAAATTTTTCCTTTATTTTTTGATATTAAAAACACAAAACAAGACCTTGTATATATACATAATTTGAATAGACATGTTTATTTGTGAAACATTGGCTAAAATTACCCTTCATTTGAAGGTCGACTGTTAAAATTTTATAAATATTATTTTATTCAATGACCTTCATTCAAAGGTCCTTAAATATATTTTTTGCTTGTCAAAACCCCCTTCGTTCGAAGGGAACTTTGATCGAAGGTACCTTTGAACGAAGGTAATACCTTCGATTGAAGGACCTTAACAAGACACTTTTAGTGTTTGCTTTAAAATTTCCTCAAAAAATCCAGTTTCAAACCTTAGGTTGGACCTTCAAATGTAATTAACTTAGCAAGATGATTTGCAAGATCTTAGTCATCAAAACGAGCTTTCCATCAAGTATAATTTTGATATAATAATTATTTTATTAGTATTCAATTTTCATTTTGTATTGAACATAGGTTTTTCACTGAACATCAAGTTTTCATTCTACATAGGTGGAAAAATAGTAAAATATTGATTTTTTAAAAAAAATACCTTTGCACTAGGTATTGATGTCCTTGTTTCACCAAAATAAATAAATTGAATTTCGATATATACACAACAAGTTATGCTTGATGATGTACACCTATGTCTAAATTATATTCACCTTGACTTCAAAAATTAATTAAAAAAAATATCCATGCACTAGATATTGATGTTACAAATCTATATTTTAAAACTTAGAATTTTATCCTCTCTAGAAAAAAAGTTATGCTAGATGACATAAACGTTACTTTTTGAAAATGTTGTTTACTATTAAAACTAGTTATTAAAAGTTACATAGAAAGATTCACAATTTATTTCAATTTATTTTTTAAAATTTATTTAGAATCCACACAAAAATTGCCACAAAATCACTAGTTTGCATCATCTTCAAATTCTTAACGGTTTAGCTGCTATAGGTCTAGAAAGTGAAGATTTAGTTAAACATGTTGATATTAATGTCCATAAAAAGTGGAACTCGTTATTGTGGGATTACCCCATCACAAGGTATGCTCTCATATTATTACTTGAATGCATTTTTTTTCATTTGATTTAAATAATATGGTGAGATATTGATATTTTTGAAATTCATGCATTCAATATATTATTTTAAATTGTTTTGTGAATTTGGTTTTTGTTTGACATCTTTTGTGAGTACTATTCATTCTTTCATAATGACATACATTATCTTGAAAAATAAATTAATACCAATACGATTTGCAAAGTCACCACTTGAATGTAACATATCCCATTATGCAATTTTTTAATACTTGATTCTTTTGGTTATGTATTCATCTCATGAATTTTCAAAGAAAAAGGTTGGAAGATTCATTTCCTCTACATACTTGTCCTTGAGTACTACAATTAGTTGGAATGATTCACCGAATTCTATTTCAATTATATTATCATGTAGATCATAAAGAGATTGGGAGTCTATAAATCCATGTAGTGGTATATCGATCTGTGTTTCACATTTATTAGTACTATTTGTATCACCATGCATTATTTTGCTTCAAAATTGTTATTTTGTTCTGTTTTTTTTTTTCTAAGAGTGAAAGTTCAAGCTTGTGTCCCATATTTATAAAGGAAGTAATTTATAGTAATCCAAAATTTTAACTGTAGAATGTGACATATGTTTTGAAATTTGAAATCATGTAAACTAATGAAATATATTTTTTTAGTGCATTTTATATTTGTATTTAAAAATTAAAAAAAACATATTTGAATGTAATTTTTATGAATTTTACACTATAATTTAGCTACTAATAAAATGTTGAAAAATTGGATTAAGTGGGATGCCACTTTTTATATAGGAATTGCTTTTCCTTCCATTTTTATATTTATTACTTAAAATTTAGTTGATGGATTGATTTTTCTATTTCAAAAAAATAAAAATAAAAACTTGTGTGTGCACGAAAATAATTATTTTAGTAAGACATAGCTTTCTTCTTTACTATTTATTTAAAATAGGAAAAATATATGTCATCTTGATGTAGAATCTCTTCTCTAATGCATCATATTTTAAAAAAAAAAAATCAATAAACTTTTGTATTTTTAGAAGACAATTAACTTTATATTTTGGTACTGACCTACTTTTAGTTAAAACTAAATAAATAAAAACACAACTATTATAAAATAAAATTGAAATATAGGATTATAAATCTACAATATTTTATGGGTTTTCTTAAAATATTATTTATATGAGTAGGAATTGCAAGAATAGATTAAGTTTCTTAAATACACATTTTCAATAAATTAACCCTAAAGTGCTACTAGATACTTTTAGTTGAAAATGTTTAGATTTATTTATGTTGATAAGTTGACCTAAATTAGGACACAAATTAGAACTTTTACTCCCAACTATGGTCTATTTTACTAAGACAGCTCAAACCAAGCAAATTACACAAAAGTGAAAATTATTCCTAGACTGATATATTTGTATTGAACTTCACTAATGAAAAAATATAGTTTATTGTTAAACCATATTACAACAAGGAACCACAAAATAACCTTTTAATGGGTTTGAAACTCTATGGTATGGGTGGTAGTTTAGTGCATGTATCGACTAGGTTTAGTGAGGATGAATTCACTATACATCCTAATGCATAGCTAAATTTATTTTTCTATAATAAGAACACCATATACGACCCCTAATATGCAGTGCACCAATAACTAGAAAGTGTTCTTGATAATCTATAGAGACCATGCCTCCATTATGCTCTTATTCTTAATTTGATAATAAAATAAAAATAGGAAGATAAAAGATACTAAAACAACAAGGAAATACCTATTTTGGAAATTTGAGCCCATCTCATGATGTAGAGAATAGTTCCAATTCTCTTTAGGCCAGAATTATTACAAAGCCTTACAAGCTACAAAATTGTAGTGATGAAATCAATTACAAATTTTAATGATGGCAATAACTACAAACCATAGTGATGACTATAAGAAATTATAAATGTGACTACTATTAATCAATGACATTTGTTGTAAGTTTATTCCTCATGAAATGTAAAAAAATAAACTATATATACCACAAACATAAGAATTTTAAAGAGTTCAAATAAATAATTTTCTCCATCCAATGTCTAATGTGACAATTTTTACCAATTTTACAACGAAAAGATCGCCTAATGTAAAGTGCTTGAATCAATGGTTTATGTATCATATTTATAATTAAAAATTTAATAAGTGTTGTTGTCACTTGTATGGAATGGCCCTCCTATTAGTATACAAATATATATCGTAAATGAAAATTTGAAGACTTGTCTTAATATCAATGAATACAACTTTAATCACTTTTTAAATTGATTTGAAAGCCAAAATAAGAACTCAAAACAATCCACATAATATCATGATATATTTATCATTTTTCAAGGAATAATATACATCTTTTATCTTTTAACATTAATAAATAACAATGAGCATGAAGGTTTATAGACCACAAATTGAATTGGGAAAAAAATTGAATGGTGGAGCGAGCAACAAAGGAAAACCTAGCGGCGACAAAGATGAGGCAAAACCTAGCGGTGACGATGAGGATATTTGCAACCTGCAATGGTGTTGATGAGGGTGTTTCCTATTGTGACGACAACGATGCTGGTGATTCTGATTCTGATTATGATTATGATGATGATGATGATGATGATGATGAAGGGGGAAAGTATGAAGAAAACGTGTTTGATTTTTTGAGGAATGAGGGTCAAGGAGGAGGAAAAATTTCTCCTTGACATTCTACTGGAATCCCATTTGAGTTTTGTTGGGTGAAAATAGTGTAATCAACTTTTCAACAGATTACACCATCTAGACTTCAACCACAACTATGTGAGATATAATCTCTCCTCTCAGAAAGGGGAGGCACCCTTCTTACTGCTAATTGGAAGCTATAGTAAACTTAAAAGAATACTCACAAAATGTACACTATACTCATGAAATGGGGGGGGTGTGTTACATTCATACTTCTCTCTTTTTTCAGAGAAGATGTTTACAATGCTTCACGATGAAAAGCTTTAGATCTGAATAACGTAAACTTAAACAACAACAGTAATGCCAATATTTCTATCTTGACAAAGCAAAGCTTAGAAATACCAGGTATGATTTATAATAACAAAAGGTAAAAGGAAAAGGGAAGGCTCACGAAGGCACAAAGTCGTTCCGTAGCCTTTTCAATGTTGAATCTTGTAATGGTATCGTTTGTTGTATTAGAAGCACAAAGTCTTTGCAGACACAACGATTCCTCAAACAACATGAATGATTACAAGAACAAAGTCTTGTAGATCCTTCAACAAAAACCTTCAAACATAAACAAATCCAAACGATAAATGTAACACAAAGTTTACATCAACCACTTGAAGCCCTTTCAATTTCATACACAAATCACTACTGATATAATCAACACACAAGACAATCGATTCCAACACAAAGTCTGGTATGCAATCCTCTTCTTTATTGATTAGATCTAAATTCACAATATTGAACACAAAGTCTCAATGCTTGTTTCAAAAGAGCAGTACTTCGTTGCAAAATCTCAAAAGGTAAATATTACAAAAGAAATCCCTCTTATTTATAGAAAGGAGGGAAGACAAAAATTAGGGAATCAGATGAGTAAAAATAGGAAACCCTAATCTAACTGAGTGTAATTTATTTCTACGTAATCGCACCTCATATTTTGGTGCAATTACATTTAAAAAAAAGGCACCTAAGGTGTCAAAAACTATTTACAAGATGCATAAAGAGAAGCATCAAAATGTTCAACACTGGGAGATCAGGAATCTTCATGGTTCCTTGCTTGGGCGTAGAGTCTTCATATTTCTTCCTGGTCTCCTGCATGAACGCATCATCTAGGCCGACTGTGTAATCAACAAGGGTGTGAACTCTTGTGATCAACCTTCTGGCGGATGAATGGATTTTCTTGCACCTGTGAAGATGCATCTTGATATTATCAAGTGTTAGTCATATATCGCAAATGACATGTATTGAGGCTTTTGAAAAACTGGCATCCTCAACTTGCAACATGACTTCTTTGTAGATCTGGGATAGTTCACTGGATCAGAAAATGTCACCTTCGAGATCACTTGATGAAATTTGGAAAGAAACTACAAGGGTGGTGAATCAACAGGCGTTAGCAGAAAAAGTAGCATTGGGAAGCGTCAAGCGAGCAAACGATGTTGAGCGAGCGTAAAAAGAGGAACTAGGCACGCAAAATGATGTGGGAGTGGAGAAACATGGTCCGGAGCGAAAATGGAGTGGTTTGGATGTGTTTAAGGAAAAAACTGCCAAAAGTGTAATGGCGCTAAAAATCAGCACCCTTGCACTTTATGTGTAAGTTTGGCAAAAAGTATGTCAGGGCGCTGAAAATCAGCACCTTGGCACTTGGGCTCAACACTTAGTGAAAAACTGGGAAAAGTGTACTTGAGTCAAAAATCACCGCTCTGGTCATTTTTGACTAAGTCTAGAAACTTGGTGTAAGGGCGGGAAAAATCAGCGTTCTTGCACCAAGTCATCATTTCACTTAGGTGCAGTGGCACTAAAAAACCCCGGCCTTGCACTTTCAACACTTAAAATTTTTTGTTGGAGACTTGGTGTAAGAGCGGGAAAAATCAGCGCTCTTGCACCAAGTCATCATTTCACTTAGGTGCAGTGGCGCTAAAAAACCCTGCCTTTGCACTTTCAACACTTAGAATTTTTTGTTGGAGACCTGGTGTAATAGCGCGTGGGCCGGTATCACCCTACTTTTTTCCCCCCAGACTCATTCAGGTTCCCGTAAGGTGGCATGCATGGATGGAGTCTACCTACCTAAATGGGATCTGTCAATTGGGCTCTAATCCATGTAGGGTGTGGCTAACCAACTAGCGATGGGTGCCGGGTGAAGTGATTTAGGGCGTAGGTTCTAATGGGTATCGGCATAGGATGGCAGCATAAATGGCTGGCTCAATCAAAGTAGTGCGTTACCTGGCAACTGTATCTATCGGGTAGTCCCTTGGGTAATCATCCGCCGGTACCATGGGTGGGAAAGGGGCCCCTGCTGGTGGGCCAATCCTTGTCTAGCGGTGGGAACCGGCTGGTATGGATCAATTGAAAGCTTGTCATGTCTCAATCTTCCTATTCCCACCGGGTTGGGTGGGCCACCAACCCCACCGGGGTTGGGTGGGAGATATAGTTCTATTGTCAGAACGGCCAGTTGACCACCCCCCCGAATCATAGTTCCCCTGATTCATTTGTGGGAAGATAGGCGGGATAGGCCTTGGGTGGGAGAGAACAAGAAACTGGGCGGGTGGGAATAAGAAGTTTAGGCCAACCAGGCCTAAACTCAATTTTAGCTAAGGAGATACCATAATGGGATGAATCAATGGAGCTCCTGACCCTTTTTTGGGGCATTCATACTTATATATGTACTTAGAGTTGGATGGTGGAGAGTGAATCAGAAGAGTTGGTGCCCAACAAAAAATAAGAGTTTAGGGGTTCTATTTGTTTCGTGAGTCTCTAGCACCAGACACCCCCTTAGAATAGTAGGGCATGCATTCCATTCATTCGCCTCTTTCCGGGAACTAGGTTCTATTGCCCTGGCGAGGGACATTGTAGCCTGTCACTGTCTTGATTCTAACGCAGTTCCATGATCGGCATATTTGAGAAACCATTTGTTGCAAAGTGACCAACCGCCTAATGGGATATTCCCCATGAGAAAGAACAATTATGAAGAAACGATCTCGATCCACGCTCTTGCCATCGTTACTGCCCCCCCATTCTTTCTCCTTCGCTAGGATGGGGCGCAGTTCGACCTTCCTCTAATACCTTCTCTTTTGCGATCACTTTGTGATTAACTAAAAGGCATCTAACGCGACTCATAGTGCGTTCCCATTGTTTATCAACCAGGATTCAGATTTCTTCAAGCATCAAGTGATTGGTTATTGATTCAAGTATCAAGTAATTGGTTCTTGTAGGGGGGGTAAGACCGCCTACTTGGCTCAGAATGGATGATCCGCAGCTTCCCGCCGAAAACTCGTTCTCTAAACATCTCAACCAGGCGGTAGCTTGGATCAATACGTCACATGGCAGGGGAATAGGGGGGTAGGGGTCCTCCCTCCCTTTTTCCCTACCTACTTGCTACCCATCACCCTAGGGGGAGATCCTACTACCTACCCAGCAGTTGGGGAGGAATGTCACGTATAGATGTGAATCTACCTACCTATAGCAGCATCACCAACTCAACTAAGCTGAGACTTCTCTCGGTATAATCAATCCCCTCGTCGGAGGGAGAGCACGTAGCTAAACATTGGTTCGTACCCCTGAGCCCTCAACTAGAATTCCCGTTGCCCACCTTGTAGAGTCAGTCCTCCAATGTGCACTTTAGGGGAGGGGAACCTGAACTGCCGTTTGCGGGATTGTACTGATGAGAAGTCTTAGATAGGACTATCACTATTTAGGGAACTTGGGCGGCTTAAGTCTTGGGCGGCTTAAGCATACGGATGTCGGTGATAACTCATATTGGCCGGTGCGGCGCCTATCTTGTCTTTGGATGGATCGTTCCCAAGGCGGGCCTAAGAATTCCCGAGGGAATGAGGCCAACAAGGCGAATGGGCCAGGGTGGGTGTAGTTTATTTTGAACCAATTGATCCACCCACCCACCCCTGCTTTAGGACTCCTCGATCTTGATTCAGAACAACTAGAATAGTTCCCGTTGGCAGGGCCCCGGGGAACTATGATTCCCGCATGAACACCTGGAGGAGAACTTAGCCCGGGGGCGATATGGTAGCGGTGAAGTTGCTTAGACTCCGTCAACTCGATCTAGAACCGGGTAACGAACTGCTAGCATAGGATCTTGGTCTGATGCTAGAACCAATGACACTGAATCCATTTACGTCAAAATATCCAGAAAGGCACGTGATTGGTTCAAGTCGTCGTTTGGTTCGAAAGAAAGCCCTCGCCTTATCATAGGAGTGTTGGTTCCTCATCCCTTGCTCGACCGCGATAGGATTGAATTGCACCAACAGAATTCTCGGATTGAGAGTCAGGAGGTGGGGACGGATGACTCATTGGGATAGGGAATTGACTCACTCGTCTTGTGCCTCGCCAGATTAAAAGAGAGGTGGATCATTTCATCTACTAGGCATAGGTGGAATCGGTTTAGTTCTTTCCCTCACAGGCAGGTTGGATGGTCACGAATGGTTGGAATAAGAGGTAGGGCATCTAGACCACAAATCGCTTATCGCTATCTCACTCGCTCACTCAACGAAATGCTACGATCCACCCGCCAACTCGACAGCGGAGTAGGAGATTGCATCATCAACGGATCCCACTCAATCAGATAGGTGCAGAGGAGTTCAACCGCCATAATGGAAAAGAAGGGAACAACAACTAATAGATCTCGCCCTTGGCTCCGCCACCACCCATATTTGCCTTAGGGCCCTTAGAAACTATAATTCCCACCCCTGGGCACTCAACTCAATTTGACCTAAACAACTCCATAGAAGAGTAACCAACCCTAAATTTCAACCATGCGCTTTGCGACCGCCAACCCTTAATTCCGACTTGAGGCCCCGTAGGGGGGGCTATCCTCCCACTTCTATAATCTACCTCCAAGAACTCTATAGCCTCCCGCCCCAAGGTCCCTATATCTTCCCAACCCCTCGAAACTTATTGCCTCCCACCCAACCCTAAGATAGCCTTCGGCCAAACCCCACCCCCCACTCGCTATAGTAGTTGCCAATATGGTTGGCTGTCGAAGGCGTGCAACTCATTAGAATCTACCCCATTAGAATAGTAGGGGGCGGGGGGGGGCCTCTTCTATAGCCCTACTATTCTAAGGGGTGCCCTGGAGCCCCCCACTTTAGAATGATGGGTTGGTCCCCGACCCCCCCCCCTATAGGGGCCAGGGCCGTAGCATGCTTTCATTTGTTTTGCCTCCACTTCTGAACCCGGGAGTTCAAGAGGGGGTGAGGGAAGGTAAAGTAAGCTCTGGCCCCAACGAACGATATAACGTAGGTAATATGGATAGAACATCCTAGAGGTGTGGGCAGGTAAGCTGCTAGTCACTTCTATTTTGGGCCGGTTGAGCCCGTGTGAACTTCTCGTTGAATTCCAGTTCCCTCCTTAATCCGAGCATCAATCTAGGGCCATCACTGCTGCAGCAGGGAAGGATGCTCGAGTTCTTCGGTAGGCAAATAGATTCTTCAGGAGCCTGCCTTCATTCCCACTGGCCTCACCCGCGGTAGCTCCTCAAGAAAATGAATGGGCCAATAAGGATGGATCGGTCGACAAAAAACAATCAGCGCACCGGCCAATCGGGTGTTAACAAGGGAGTCAAGAAGGCCCGGCTATCCTATAGTTGGATTGTTCATTCAATCGGAAGGAATTTGTTTATATCCAGAAGGTCCTGAACCCCCAGGCAAGAACCGGAGGATCCAAACTACAAGAAGGATGGCGGTGAAGGCGAGAAAGGTAGTTAGACCAGAGAGAGTTGTGGGACGATGAAGGTAATAACCCGAATGAGGAGCTACCCGGATGAGAAGCTAACCGGAGCTAAGGCAGGAGGGACCCATACAACTATAAAGAGATGTTGGTAACGCACAGAGAGAGGCAGCACAGGGTTCGAACCAGGAGGTGCTCTGGGGTTCAGTTCTTGTCCGGTTAAGGATGGAGTGTTATTGGATTAGTCGCTAAGCAGGGAAAGCTACCTAGCAGTGAAGGATGGAAAGCTAGTCAGAGGTTGCGGCATCTCCTCCTAAATTCTGAACTAAACAGGGGGCAAACCCCACCCGCTATAGTAGTTGCCCCGTAGGGGGGTCGGCTGCCGAAGGCAGGCAACTACTATAGCGGGTGGCCGGTGAAGGAATCTGCCGGTAGTTGATTAGTTTCCTACCGGAGGTGGGGGATGGAGCACCCCTGCACGGTTGAGGATGGGAGGTAAGAAAGGAAGGTTGGAGTAGACTAGTTCAACCTGGTGGGAATTCTAGTTCTGGCCCAACGACCCATAGAATAGTAGGGGCCCACCCAACCCTGGAAGAAAAGTTGCGAGGGAGGGAATCTTAGTTCGCAGTTAATTAATCAAGAATAGATGCCATTGGTGGGCAGTAGAGTTTTCTAGCAAGCGAACTATAGTTCCCACCCAACCCTTTTGACCGCTGGGGCGAGAAAATAGAAGGTCCCCCTACAGGGGGGCATAGTGATCCTAGGAGGGCCTAATTCTAGTTGCCTATTCCCCCTCATTTCTTTATGGAAGGAGGGATAGGGCCCCTTACTATCAATAGGGAGAGGTTTGACTATCAAGAGGTCGGGAGAGCCGACTACAGGTCATTGATCGTTAGGTGCAGTGGCGCTAAAAAACCCCGCCCTTGCACTTTCAACACTTAGAATTTTTTGTTGAAAATGTTAGAGTGCTTTTTTCCAGAACATTTGCACTTTCCGCAATTTTGTGAAGTATGAACAACAAGTGTTCGTGAAGATAATTGTTTTGAAGGTCTTCGCGAGACAAATGCAAATGGATGCTCAAATAGACTATCTGAGACTTTGGAACGCATTTCAAGGTGGATTGAAAATCACCTCATTTTGCATGCATGAACATCATGAACCTAGGAAACGAACAAGTTTCGTAGGGGGGTTATCCGTGGAATGAGCGCTGCTAATTTCCGTGATAACAAGTTCTTAGAGATGTGTGAGCAGTTTGAGGAGAGATCTGATGCTTCTCTGGATGAGGTGTAGAGGAAGGAGTAGATTCCTGTTAAATTTGGGTACTCTAGGTCTAGCTCGCTTGACCTTGGACTTTCCCTTAGGCGAGGATTTCTTCTTCCCCCTCCCATCTCAGTGGAGTTGTGTGTGAAGGCTTCCCCCTTTGGGAAGGAGGTGTTTCTCAAGGAGCCCCCCTCTCCCACTTTGTGTGTGAGGCATAGCTTGGATGTGAATCTGATTGCATATCTAGCTTTTTTATCTTCAAAGATCTAAACATTGTTTAAACGCTTATGAAAAATCTTAGCTTTGGGTTTGGTTTGGATAACCTTCCTTTCTCCTCTCACATCTTTGGTGAGTTAGATGTTTCAGCTTTCCCTATTGGTTTGGATGTTAAGAAGGGATCCCTCCCTACGTGTGAGGGGATTCCTTGTGATGGGTCATTGGATGCTGCTACTCCTATCCAAGTTGAGGTGCAAGGGACCCTTGTGGTCTCCTGCCCCTCGCTTTGGATTCCTAATGTTGTGGGAAATTCTCTTATTGGGAGGTTCTCAAGCCCTTGCCCAAATATTGACTCCATTCGTAGTTGGGATCTAGTTAATTGGAAGGATTTTGGTCTGTTGCAAGTGGCTGCATTGCCTAAAGGTTTTTTCCTTTTCTCCTTCCAACACCTTGAG
Source organism: Sequoiadendron giganteum (assembly GCA_007115665.2). Taxonomy (NCBI): domain Eukaryota; kingdom Viridiplantae; phylum Streptophyta; class Pinopsida; order Cupressales; family Cupressaceae; genus Sequoiadendron; species Sequoiadendron giganteum. The sequence goes on from CM021108.1 coordinate 35,140,399, forward strand.
CTAAGTAAGGGTGCCTTACTTGGTGGGCCATGGTTCTTTGGAAAATCTATCCTCCTTTTGAAAAGTTGGACTATTGGGTTTGTCACTTCCAAGGAAAGCTTCGGTTGGGCCCCTATTTGGGCAAGACTCCCAACACTTCCTTTGGAATTATGGGATGAAGAAAACTTTTGAGGTATTGGTAATAGTCTTGGTTCTTTATTAGTCATAGACAGGATCACGAAAGACAAGAAACATTTAGTTTATGCAAGATTTTGTATATGTGTTGAATTTGGTAAGCTTCTACCAAATAAAGTTAAGATTCATTCCAAGTTGGGTGTTTTGGAGCAGAGTATCCTCTTTGATTCTTCCTCTTTGGTGTGCTCTCATTGCCTTAGAGTTGGTCACTTTTCTTACTCTTGCTAGGTCTTCAATCCCTTGAAGACTTATTCTATTGGGAAGGCTTTAGGTTCCTCTACTGATAATCCCACTGAAAAGATAGACTTGGTGAACCCCTTGGCTAGGAAGTTGAATGTGGAAGATCTTGTCGATGTTCTAAGGGGAAGCCCCCTCAAGGATAATTTTTTTCCTGTTCTTGTGGACGATATTGATTCTTCTAAGAATCTTGGATTGACCAATTTAAATCAAGCTCTCCTTATGAGCTCTTTGGTTAGACACAACTTCAAACCTCCTTGATCGATGAGGCTCTTTCTTTTGGTGTGGCCTCTCTCATCTTCTGGCCTGTTTTTACTCCTGGTTATTTGGTGGCTAGGTGTTGGTTGACAATTTTTTGTTGTACTACGGTGTTTCCATTGTTTCTTTTCTTTTTGTGAGGGTTTAAGGTGCCCTTCAAAACCTAATTTTGCTATTGTGTTTCATTGGCAAAATTTGATACTTTGATGTTTGATCATGTTCCATTTCTTCGCTTTATACAAAGTTCTTGTCCCTTTCAAAACCCTACTTACTTTATCAAAAACATTAATAAATAACATAAACATTCAAAAATATCTTTGATATTTTTTGAGACTCAAGAATACTATCTTTCTTTACAATGTCACCTAATTTGAATGAAAAACCTCCTTTAAAATACTCACAAAAATTTACTATTATACATATTTTATTTAGAGTCTTCTTAACTCCTCGTTTTATACAACTAGGTATTGCTCTCTTCAATTTTAAAAAATAGTCTAGTGAATTTGCTCACGTGGGAAGCTCGAATATTTCGTAGTACTACAATTTTTTAAAGATATTTTGTATAACTCCAAGATTTTTACAGCTCGTAAGTCTATAAATATTATTTATTACTTCCTCGATTTAATTTTAATATTAATAGTTGTATTCAAGTGTGGTTATCCACCATGCATTTAAAACCAATATTCCCATGTGATCTCACACATTTTTTTACTTTTGGAGGACTTAAGAATTTTAAATTAGGTTAATTATTAGTATTCCCATGTGACCAAGGATAATTGTTATAATTGAGGAAAAGCATACTATTTTCATATAGATTGTGTATTATTCAAGGATTGGAATTTATAATTTATAGTAAGTTTGACTTTGTTTTTTATTTAGTTATATTACTTATAATAAAAAGTAGTTTTATTATATTTAATTTACATTTGATTTAATTTTTTAAATAAAATTATAAGGTTTTTAAAATGATATATTATTAATTAGTTTTTAGAAAGTGAAATATTTTGATTAATAAATGGATAGCATAATTTTATAACAAAGAAGTATCTTTTTATAAAATAAAAAATCTTTTATTTTTAAAAATTGACATCAATTAGCAAAATCTTTTATTTATTTGATGATGTATAAGGATAAGGTAAAAAAAATAAAAAAAACTCTTTATCTCGATGATGTATAAGGATAAGGTCAAAAAAATAAAAATCTTTATCTCATTTCTTATATTAGATATTCGATGGATTATATTAATTCTTTATATAGGATTTTCACATAGATTTTTTCATATTCAATTTTTAAATTCGTAATTATATAGTAATTATTATTCAATTTTTGGATTTACAATTTTTTTTTTTTTTGATGAATAGGCAGTTATCTATATTAATTATAAAGATAATAATACATATTCACAAAAAAAAAGTGGGTGGTTAAAAGACACCCCGAGAGTCACATGGGCAACACCCAGAAAGTCAAAGTCACATGGGCCAAGCCCAAAAAGCAATAAACATTACAAACATGAAAATAAAAATGGCCTTCATACGGCCATAACAATGTCAACAAGGGGCGAAGGGTCCCTGTCATTAGGTTTCTTTCCCCATACATCAGCGGGGTCTGGAATGACGTCAAGAGGGCCCCAACCATCACCATCTTCTTTTTCTTTCTCTTTTTATTTATCCTCGTGCCTGTGCAAGATTGCCAAGTCCAAACGTGGGAGCCATTTCACAATATTCGACCAACCAAAGCCACTACCAGGAGCAGTATAGTGGGCCACCTAGAGATTTTTATATTAAGTTGGAGTTGCAAATATATTTTTATTTTTTAGTTTTTATTTTTAAATTTTAGTTTAGATTATTTATTTATTAAATATAATTATAATAAAAATAGTTTTTTATTTATTTAAATTATATTTAATTCACTTAAGTTTTCTTATAATATGTGGGTTCTATATTAGTTGGGTGATGATTTTGGATTCTTATGTTGAGATATGAATCATTATGGAGGAGTTACAAGTCAAAGATGCCATCTATTGTTATTACATAGGTTATTTTTCTATTCATGGCTTGTTGGGAGTTCTTACTATTCTCAAAAGAGTCTCTTCATCTTGGACATGGGATTTTTGTATTTTATCATGATTTGATGGTACATTATTTTGGAAAATCATTTATAGTATTCTTATCCTAATTTTTTAAAATAAAGACATGTGATAGTAGTTTTATGATTTTATTTCTAGGTACATAGGTACTATCAGAGTTTAGAGTGTTAGTATGTGGATGTATCTCTCGTCTCGTTTGAAGATTAATACATGCATGTCCTATTTCTTGTGTGTTTTTTTGAAAGAGTTTCTCCATGTAAATCCTGTGTTACTTATGGTTTGTTGATTTATCCCTTATTGCTAATTTTATAATCACATCATATTTATCATATGGTAATCCTTGTAAATTAAATAAATTTAGAATTTGTATATACTTTTAGAAGATTTAATTGTAGTAGTTTCACTTTGTAAATTAACATTTGGTATGAGAGCTAACATTTATTCTTAGAGAGGGATATCTTTCTATTAAGTGTTAGAAGGTTTTTTTTGCTACAATTAGAGCTTTTAAGTTGTATGATCTTGTATATTTAAGGAAAGGATTAATATTGATTCCATCTACCTCCCACATGGATATTTATAAATTTAATCATATAAGATACAAATGTAATGTAGGAAATTTGGTTTTGACAAAAGGAATGTTAGGTTCCTTTTAGAGTAAATTTCACTACATACACTTAGGTTAACTCAACTAACTAAAATTCTTAATGAGAAATAAACTAGTGAAATATCTACTAATATAAAAATAAATAAAATATATAATTACAAAAATAGAAAATACAAACAATAGGGAACTTGCAGTTGAAATCTAAGAGTCTCGACCAAGGATGTTAGTACATCATACAAACATCCTTGTATTGTGTTGTCATTCGACATAGATGTGATTACTAAGTCCCATAACATACCGTTTAAATTTTAGAATCCATCTAACTTGTAAACAAAATAAGACGAGGAAAATGTTTGGGGATATTTGGGGATTTTCTTTAGTCAAATTATTGCATTGGTGTTTCCACCTCTACAACAACCAAGATATATCTAGATAAAAGAGAAATAGTGTGCATTCTTATTTTAAGTATGTTTAGAGATAAGACAAATATAAAGTAAAATGAATCCATAAGGGATGTGATAATCCCAAGGTGATTATTGGTATAAGATAAAAAGAACAATATTACTTGCAAGGCTTGAGAAATCCAAATAGAGAAAGAAAGATGTGAAAGAATGCTCTAAGGGTGCTATAACAAGATATAGAGAGTTATGTGTGAGATTGAGAGTGCAAGAGAGTCAAGAGAGAGATTTTCCAAAAAATGAAAGATTCATTTCAAAAGTGAAGAGAAGGGAAAATGAAGAGGTTGATGAGCCATTATGAATCATTTTGAGGTATTTCCACTGACCTAGAAGGATGACAAGTGGAAAAATGCTTAAAATAACCTTTGAACAATAAATTGTCACAAAACGCTAGCACTATGTGCAAATGTCTACTTAGGCACTAGTGCCTAAACAATTTATGCTAAAAAATGACATGTTACAAGAAGAACACAAGTGAAACACAAAAGCAACATAAAGAAGTGACACTAAAAAAGAAGGCATGAGGCTATAAAAGGACTAAGGGCTAAAATGAGCCTACACAAAGAATAGGGGAATGGACACCAAAGTGGGCATGAAACATAGTGTGGAATTCCAAGGGTGTGCAATTTATGACACTACAAAGATATGTGGAAGTTGAAGATGGAAGATTGCCCCAAAAAGGAGATCAATGGCTGCCTACTTTACAAGAAAATAAGCCATTCAATATACCTAATGGAGATTGGTCAAAATTATACAAGAAATGCATGAGGAATTGAATATAGTTGTGTCTTATAGATTTTGTACTCGTTATTTTTTGTAAAAGGTCTATTGCAAATAAATTATGGAAGAGGATATGTAACATCTACCAAACTAAAAGTCTTACTAATAAGTTATATCTCAAAATATGATATATTCATTGAAAATGAAAGATGTCAATTCTATTGCACACAATTTGAATATTTTTTATTTTATTTTAAGTCGGATTTCTTTTATATTTGTTAAGATGGAAGAGGAAGGTAAGTACATCTTATTACTTTTCTCTTTACCCAATATTTGAAAAAATATATTTGTTTCAATTAGTGGTAGTGGTGTAGGGCCAAATTGAACAATCTTATTCTTACTCTCAGTTTAGAGGAAATGACAAGAAATTTTATGAACAAAGGATCAAAAGATGTTTTACATGTATGGGGAGGGTCCAAAGAAAAATGAGGTCCAAAAGGGGATAAGATGAAGAATATATCCAAGTCTAAATGATGTTGTAAGACCCTTGGGAAGAGCAGAGTAAAGTGTTGTAACTATAGAAAAAGGGGACATGTAAAGAATAAATATAAAAAGAAGAAAAGAGTTTATATTCCTCCCAAAAAAAAAAGTTGTCAAATGATATTCATAATGACATTTTTTTTTCTAATACTATAAGTGATAATACTTGGTTTATTGACTCACATTGATCCGACCATGTGACCATTCACAAGGAGTAGTTTTCTACAAATACAATTTATGGTGGAGAGTTTTTCCGTGGATGAAACAATACCATGTAGATTGTTGGTAATGGAAAGGTATAATTGTGTTTGAATGATGGAAGTGTTAAACCCCTAACTATATTTTGCATATTATAGGTCTTTGTAAGAAATTTATTTATATACCTAAGCTAAACAATTCTAATGTGAATGTGAAATTTGATAAGCCTGGTTGTAAGTTAGTAAGAGAGAATTCAGTGATTGCTAAAAAATTTTAGGTTGGGACTCTATTTAGGCTTAATAACTCCACTTTTTATAATTCTACCAATGTAACTAGAATTAAAATACATGTAATTGTTGTACTAACATTTTGGTCATATCAATAAAAAAATCTAAAGGTAACTACCAATAAAAAATTGGTTTTCAATTTTTTTGATTCTTCTATTGGTAAAAATATTTTTTATGAGCGTTACATGTTTAGAAAATAGAAAATATCTTCATTTCCTATTAAAAGCAATAGAGCTAAGAGTTTATTAGAAAATATTCATTCAAATGTGTTTAGTTCAATTGATGTTGGTTCAATGGATAAATATTTACATTCTACTACATCCATTGATAATGTCTTTAGATCCACCTAAATATATTTTAAGTATTTTGATATAAAGTTTTTAGTAAGTTTGAGGAATTTATAGCTCTAGTTGAGAATCAAACAAATTATTATTAGGATTAATATGTCATCAACCTTGTAAATCCTATGTATTTAATTACTCATTATATTGTTTATAAATCATTCATAAGACATCAAGGATCCACCATCAACATTAATTTTCTTTCTTTACCATTAGATCTTTATTTATATGATATAATTTTTACTAGGGGTTGCTAACTAATTTTTTACGGAAAAATAAGTTACTATTTATTGGAAGATAGTGTTGGAGGTTTTGGTGGTTTTTGGCACCCAACATACCATGAGGTTGTTATGACATCTTTTATGGCTATTTTTTAAGCTAAAAAGTCCCACTGTTATAAAGATAACCACCTAGAAACTAACAACTAGGTGCCCAATTTTGGTAGATGAGTAAAATGGTTAAAAACTACATTATCCTATGTATTAAATTATTGGTTTATTAAAGTAGAGGTGTTGGGATTCACTAACCAAATTGGATGCTCCATTTAAGGGGTAAAAGTGTTATATAAGTAGATCTTAAGGTGGTAGTAAGGCAAGACAATTAGCTAGTAATAAATTTTTATATATTCAAGTGCTCGAGGATTGAATACTTAATATGAGAAAGTAAGGATTAAAGACTAAAAATGAGAAATGAAGGATTGTATGTAATCTCTATTTTAAAGATAATATAGACTTGGGCCTCTCTCTCGGAGATTTTCTCCAAAAGGGTTTCTTCACATGAATGTTGTGTTATATTTTATTTTATTTTATCTTTTGTTCCATATTTTCTTGTGTTGTTGATTTAATTTCTCACGGTATCCATTTGGTTATATGCCGGTTAAGATCATTTTATGGTTGAATTGATTTTTTTCATATAGAATTTTCACCTTTATTTCTAACATTTGTTATTAGAGATTGGTCATCTTTTCTTCTTGGGTGGAAAGGTGTGATGAGAAATTAAAAAAATTCAAATACCAATTATTGGTAAATTCAATCTCTATCCAAATATGACTTCAAAGGATGAGATACAAGGCTTGGACTAGAATAACATGAAAATCTGAAACTTATATGAAAATCCAAAAATTAATTTTCCTTAATATTAAATTACCATGAGTAGATCCCTCTTCTTTATGATGCCAAAAATTAGCCAACAAATCATGCTTATTAATACCATCTTATAGAAAAAATATATAAATAATATCATCACCATAAGATAAAAAAAATGAGGCATAAATAATCAACACAAGATCATCACATAGCACAATATTACGTGGAAAAACCCTTGAAAGAAAAAAAAGCCACCAAGAAGAGAGGCCAAGTATGCATTATCATCAAATAAATGAGATTACAATACAATCACTTCCATTATCCTCTTTGCCTCCACCATGAAAACGCTTATGTACCTATGAACAACCTCCTTATTCCTCAACATATCCTAGTTCTTGTAGGGTAACATTACATTGAACTGATGCTCATATTTTTTACACCCAAAGAGCTAATTTTATAGATGCTTGAAGAGGTATTAAGACCACAATAAGGCTTCCAAAGATGACCCTTCAATAAAAATGACCCAACCCTTGGAAATCCTCCATAAAATACAAAATTACATCTAATTTGTCTCGAGTACTTTCCCTCCAAGTTGGGTGCCCAAAATTGAAAGACAGGAATTACATTAAATATAATAAATGATGGAAAAACAAGTGACACCTTTTGCCTCTTTCCAATCACCCACTTGGAGAATCTCAACAATCACTCATTTATCCTTTCCCTTATTTTTTATTATCCCATTCAAGGCATCCACATGTGGGAAAAACAATATTAAATATTTATGTCCATAACTCACCTTTACTACTACTAGTGGAGCCATCACCCCTTATGAGATATTACAAACAATGGTGAGAATTTATATTACAAAATATTTTCCCAATACACTCTAAGTGCTTAGAGACACTTTCCAAGGATTTTGGAACCATGACATATGACTTACAAGGTGGATGGCACCTTAATCCTAACGGGGTGAAGGTTTCTTGAGTTATAATGGGATTTTTGGTTGAATAAATCTTATAAGACATCTACACGACCTCATCTTTGTTGTAGATTTATAAGTTCAATGCAATTGGTTATGAGTTTTATAAGTTAAAATTGGAGGATCTCCTTGAAAAGAAGGATCAATGGTTGGCAACAAAAAAGAAAAAAACTAGACAAGATAGATCAAGATTAATGGGATAAGATGGATAAGAAAGCATAGGGAACCATCTAGCTTTGTATTGCAAACTCTTCCTACTGAATGTTTTTAAAGGTAAAATAAATTATGGTTTATGGAAATAGTTAGGTGAGATCTATTGATCATTTTTTTTTGGTAAATAAGCTATATTTGAAAATAAAATTATTTTCTAAAATGAAGGAGGGTGATTCAATACCATGGAAATTTGAATATATTTTTATTTATTTTAAGTCAGTTAGATTCTATTGATGTTAAGATAGATGAAGAAGATAAGTGTATTATGCTTCTATGTTCTTTACTTGAGCCATGGGATAAAATTATTCTTGTCTTTAGTGCCAACCTTTCAAATAATTTGAAGATGGATAATGTTGTTGCAACTTTGTTGTTAGAGGAAATGAGGAAGAAAACCATTACAAAAGGTTCAAAGGATTCTCTCCATGTCAAGGTAAGGTCTAAGGAAAGAGTATCTAAGGGAGATTAGAAGGGTCCTAAGGATTAGTCCAAGGGATGATTTAAGACTTTGGGTAAAAAGAATAGAGTAAAGTGTTGGAATTATAGTAAAATGAGATTGTGAAGAATGAACATAGAAATTAAAAGAATAGTGAAATTCCACCAAATAAAATTCATTTGATTTAGGTGATGTAGTTATACTTTATTCATGTAATATTATATAAAATGAACAATGGTCATGATTTAGGAACATCAACCTTTGGAGTTTCGATTAACATTTTTTTTCTTTGAGTTTGGGTTTGAGGGTCCTTATACCCAAATTTTGGTTTAAACTAAGAAGTTTATAGTTTCCTCTTGGTGGTGTGCCAACTCTTGTGGATCGTAGGTAGATTTCCCATTCGAAGGTGTTAATGCTTAGGTCCTTTGAATGACCTCAAAAGCAATTCCAACATAAAAAAATAAAAGTGAAGCATACAAATACACTATGACAGAGAAAACGGTTATAGATAGGCAGTTGGAAAGAAAAAAGAGAGCATCAAAAGGCAAAGGAAGTTGAGGGTGGATGGTAGGAGAAATATTTATAGTGTCATATAATAGGGAAAGAGGGTGAATCATGATTGGTATTTCTTGAACAAAAATAGGCTTCAAATGAACAAACAATGGTTGCATTATGTGACTGCAACCTTGTAAGGAGGAAGTGAACTGGAATTTTCTCACACACTCTACTATGCTTACTTTATCATCAATGAAGATAGTCGATTAAAAACCTCCTTATACTCAACTGAGAACAAGACAAGTGCAAACTGCCTTTGATTATGTATGATAGCCTCTCTATTTTCTGTATAATGTGGTGCTTTAATTTTTGATGATAGAAATATAACACAAGAAAGGTAGATTTGGGAACTGGTTTAACCTTTGCATAGTGCTACCAAATATTTATTGTCATTACTATGTATTGTTACCTTTGTTTTACTTCCAACAAAATGTGGTGTTGGTCGTTGTAGTGAATTATGTTGTGCAAACATTTGTATATACATTTTCACATGGAAGATAGTAGTTTGAAACTTGTAAACTATCCTTTTTATATGCTTGAATTCCTCTTTGTTTCCAGCAAATCATATGTTGGTAAATTTTGAAGGTAGTAATAAAACACAAGTAAGATGTCTTTGGTTTTATTTTGCAACCTCTACCATCAAATTTGGTATCATAGTAACAAGGGATTGGGTAGGGTAAGATTGGGAAATATGCCACCCAAAAGAATGCTAAGAGGAGGTGCCAGAAGGGACATAAATCAATGGATTCTTGAACTGTTGTGGACCCTTATAGAAAGGATGGATACCATGGAGCATAAAAAAAGGAGAGGATTACTTATTGGATATGTAAGTGAGAATGAAGAGGAGAATCTAACAAATAGGGAAGAGGTGGTTCACAAAGAAGAATAACCTGATGGAGTTGAAATAAGAATGTTGAGATCAATCATGGGGATTGGAGACAAGCCAAAGATAGAGGTTTCCACCTACTCAAGAAGCCTTAATGGAGATGAAATCATTGATTAGATCAATGAGCTTCATAATTACTTTGAGTACGAAGAAGTGATAGGGGATAAATGAGTCAAGTTTTCCTGTACAAGACTCAAAGGCCACGTTGCTATGTGGTGGGATTACATTCAGTTGAAAAGACAAAAGAAAAACAAGGAGAATATAACCTATTGGGATAGAATGGTTGCCAAACTGAAAGATAATTTCCTTCCAAGATACTATGAAACTAAGTTACAAAATATCTATAAGAAAGAGATGAGTGCAAAAGAATACAAAGAGGATTTCCATAAACTTGTGAAATAATCAAGGCATATCAAAGAAGATATAGAGAAGGTATCCACTTACCTCAATGGATTGAGATAAAGTTTGCAAGATGAATTCAGTATTTTATCCCCTAGAAATCTTGAGGAATCCTATTAGTTTTCCATTAAACCATAGGACAAGCTTATGAGAAAGAAAAATCAGCAAGGAAGAGGTAGAGGAAGAGGAGCATGATGAAGAGGACATCACTCTAATAAAGGACAACAACACCATCAAGGTGAAGAAATAATTAATATTATTAGACAAGCCAAATTGGAGAGGGGAGGTTTCTAAAATAGAGGAGGGAGACCATTTGGAAGAGGAGGTTACCAAGGAAGAGGAAGAGGTTTTCCAAGAAAGCGTTTTAAGTGTAACAAGTATGGTCACAAAGGTTGGGAGTGTCTTGAATTTCCACAAGAAGGCCACACAAGGCCTGAGAGAAGTAATCAAATTATGAAAGAAAACCAAGAGAGTGTGGGATAACCTTTTCATCAATTAGAGGAACATGAGACATGAGAGTATTTGTTGTTCAAGAGAGTATTGTTGAAGCCATCAAAGGAGAGTCAAGAACCTATGCAAAGGAGAGCATTATTCAAGACCAATTGCAAGGCTAAAGGTAAGTATTGTAAACTTATTATTGAAAATGGTAGTACCAATAATCTTGTGTCAATTGAAATGATGGAAAAACTATATCTTACTAGAATCAAACATCCTAATCCATATCAAGTTTATTGGCTGCAAAAAGGGCATTAGTTATTGGTAGATGACCAAGCCTCACTAGAGTTTAAAATAGGTAGTTATAAGGAATTGTTATGTGAGATATTATGCCCATGGATTTTTTCCATTGTGCTTCTTGGTAGGCCTTGGAAATTTGATAGGAGAGCCATACATGATGGAAGAAACAATACTTACACTTTTTAGAAGGATGGTAAAAAACATACAATGATACCCTTGAAAGGAGAATAAGTGGAACATAAGAGTAGCAGTACCAATAGGTTTATGTTGGTAAGTGGCAAATAATTTTTACATGATATGAATAAAGAAGAAGTGGGATATGCATTGGTACTCAAGCCTAAGGTTGTACTTACTCGAGCCACTAAATTGGGTGACTTACTGAATGAAATACATGACATATTGAAAGAACACATGGACATTGTGGTAGTTGATTTTCCTAATGATTTTCCTCTAGTGAAGAGCATTATTCACCATATAGATTTAGTTCTAGGGGCTATCCTACCAAAAAAGGCTGCATATAGATTAACTCCCAAGGAAAATGAGGAGATTAGAAAGCAAGTTGAAGAGATACTGAAAAAAAGTATTGAGAAGGGTGAGTCTTAGTCCTTGTGTTGTACCAACATTCCTAGTACACAAGAAAGAAGGAGAATGGAGAATGTGTATGGACTCTAGATAAATCAATAAGATTACCATTAGATACACACTTCCTATTCCAAGGATGGATGATTTAATGGATTGTTTGAGTGGTTCTATGTATTTCTCAAAGATACATTTAAAAAGTGGCTATCATCAGATTAGGATTAGACTCGAGGATGAATGGAAGACAACATTTAAGACTAATGATGGTCTCTATGAATTGAAGGTTATTCCATTTGGGCTTACAAATGAACCTAGTAATTTTATGAGGCTTATGAAGGAAGTCTCGAAACCATTCTTGGGTAATTTTGTGATAGTATAATTGGATGACATACTAGTTTTTAGTAGGTCTCAGGAAGAACACCTACAACACTTAAGGTTGATTACGACATAGTTGCATGAGGAGTTAAGTTGTTGATCGATCTCAAGAAGTGTACCTTTATGAAGACTGAATTAGTCTATTTGGGTTTTGTGGTATCTAGAGAGGGATTGAAGATGGAAAAGGAGAAGGTTAAGGCCATTTTTCATTGGCCAACACTTAGGAGTGTTTATGAGGTAAGAAGTTTTCATGGACTTGCTAGTTTTTATAGAATTTTTATCAAACAAATTAGTAGTATAGTTTCTCCTATACTTGACACTATAAAAGGCCATAAAAAGAAGTTTGAATGGACTCAAGAGGATAAAGAATGTTTTGTAATTCTAAAGAACAAGGTGAATAGTACTTTTGTTACATGATTTTAGTAGTCTTTCAAGTGGAATGTGATGCTGGTTTAGCAATAGGAGTTTTTCTAAGTCAAGAAGGTAAACCGGTTGCTTATTTCAGTGAAAAACTAAATGATGCTTAGAATAAATATTCAACTTATGACCTTGAATTTCATGCATTGGTACAATCCTTGAAGAAATGGAGGCATTACTTTCTTCCTAAGGAATTTTTTTACACAGATAATCATGCACCCCAATTTATTAACAACCAACACAAGCTAAATGAAAGGCATGCATAGTGGGTGGAATACCTTTAGAGTTTTAATTTTATGTTGAAACATAAGAGTGGCCAAAAAAACAAGGTTGTTGATGCATTAAGTAGAAGAAGTTTATTGTTACAAGAGATTCAGACAAACAATGTTCCGTTTGAGAGCTTGAAGGAGTTATATATAACTGATCTAGATTTTAAAGATGCATATGAAGGTTGCAACAATACTATCAGTAGAGATAGATGAAATTGGACTGATTTTATGTTGTAAGAGGGTTTTTTGTTCAAATTTAATTAGTTTTGCATTCCTAGGGGGTCAATGAGAGAGAATATCTTGAAGGAGAATCATTGTGGCAGCTTGGCAAGACATTTTGGACAAGATAAAACTTACCTATAGTTGAGTACACACTATTATTGGCTACAAATGCATGATGATATGAATAGGTATATGGAGAGATGTAGAGTATGCGAACATGCAAAAGGAAACAATAAAAACATTGGTTTGTAACAACCAAATTACCTATGCCACATAGACCATGGGATTTTGTAAGTATGGATTTTGTAGTAGGATTGCCTAGAACTCAAAGAGGCGATGATTCCATTTTTGTAGTTGTGGATAAATTCTCTAAAATGGTTCATTTAATTCCTTGTAATAAGAATAACTTGATGCAATAAATATAGCTAACTTGTTTTTCAAAGAAGTGGTGAGATTGCATGGCATACCCAGGAGCATAATATCTGATAGAGACACTAATTTTGTGGGTCACTTTTGGAGAACACTTTCGAAGGAGTTGGACACACATCTTAGTTATGGTTCATCTAACCATCCCTAAATGGATATTAAAACAAAAGTAGTCAATTTTTTTTTAGGTAATATGTTGAGGTGCCTTGTTGGAAACACACTTAGTAATTGGGATATGGCTTTAGCATAGGCCAAGTTTGCATATCATGATTCTCCAAACAGGAGTACAATTTTTAGCCCATTTTATATTGTCTATGAATGCATCCAAAGGGCGTATTTGAGATCAAGGATCTTAGAAATTTATAGAGGAGAAGTGTGGATGGAGAGGAATTTGCCAAATTTCTCCATGACCTTCATGAAGAGGTTAAACTGTAGATTGAAGTAACCAACAATATAAACAGTATGCTGATAAGAAGAAAAGGGAAGTCATTTTCTAGTTGGTGATATTGTTTTGGCTCGTCTCAGGAGGGAGATATTTCTCAAATAGGAATACAACAAATTGAGAATGAAGAATATCGATCCTTGTAAGGTTCTCATAAAGTTTTCCACCAATGCTTATGAGATAAACCTTCCCGTTGATATGAGTATATTGCTCATCTTCAATGTGGTCGATCTGTATCCCTATAAAGGTGAGGAAATAGATGAAATAACCGACGCAAAGTTGATTTGGAGTTGGGAACAACAAGTTACCAAGTCGGCTTTGATTAATATTTGAATGTATCTTGGAGAAGCAGTTTTTGAAGAAAACTTGAGGAAAGTCCAATATTTCAAGTACTTGGTTAAATGGATGGATCATCCTTTGGAGGATGCCACTTGGTTATCAATTGATGATATCTCCAACTATGGTCATAACATTGATGACCTCATGATTTTATTTTTTTCTAGGGGAGCCTGATGCAAGAGCATTGACTGTTGGAGTTTTAGTTTTTGTTTGAGTTTGGGTTTGTTGGTCCTTGTACCCAAAATTTGGTTTGAAATAAGAAGTGTAAATTTTCCTCTTGGTGGTGTGTTGAATCTTGTGGCTCATAGGTAGATTTACCATTGAATGTGTTAATACTTAGGTCCTTAGAACAACCTCAAAATCAATTCAAACATGACAAAACAAAAGGGAAGCATACACATACACTACGAGAGGGAGAAGACAGTTATAAATAGAAAGTTGGAAAGAGAAAAGAGAGCATCAAAAGGAAGAGGAAGTTGAGGGTGGATGATAGGAGAAAAAATTACAGGGGCATAAAATAGGGAAAGAGGGTGAATCATGATTGGTATTACTTGAACAAAAGCAGGCTTCAAATGAACAAATAGTGGTTGCATTTTGTGACCGTGGCCTTGTAAGGAGGAAGTGAACTAGAATTTTCTCACACTTCTTTGTTGTGATTACTTTATCATAGATGAAGATAGTTGATTAAAAACATCTTTACACTCTACGGAGAATAAGACAAGTGTAGATTGTCTTTGAATATGTATAATAGCCTCTCCATTTGTTGTATAACGTGGTGTTTTCATTTTTTATGATAATAATATAACACATGAAAGACATATTTGGGAATTGGTTTAACCTTTGCATAGCACTACCAAAGTTTTATTATCATTGTTGTGTATTGTTGCCTTTGTTTTACTTCCAAAAAAATGTAGTGTTGGTCTTTGTAGTGAAGTTTGTTGTGCAAACATTTGCGTATAAATTTTCACAGGGAAGATAATAGTTTGAAACCTATAAACTATTTTTTTTTATGTATAAATTCCTCTTTGTTTCCAACAAATCAGGTGTTGGTCAATTTTAAAGGTGGTAATAAAACATAATTAAGACATCTTTGGTTTTGTTTTACAACCTCTGCCATTAGGTTTCTTGATTCATGATTCTCCCATTGTATGACTCCTCATACTGAGTGGTTTTCCACATATAAAGATTATAATGGAGGAGAAGTATACCTTGAGGAAAATAGTTCAAATCCTATTGTCGGAATAGGAAATCAATAGTTGTATTTCAATGATGGGAAGTTAAAAACCCTCCCCAGTGTTTTACATATTCCTTAATTAGTAAGATTTAATTTTGATTTATAAGTTGAATGATATAATAATGCATGGAAAATTTGATAAGCATGGTTATAGATTGGTGAGAGGGATTTTAGTTATAATGAGAGGGAAAAGGATGGGAACTCTATTTAGGCTAGATACTACCATTGTTTTCAACTCTATCAATGTAACTAAGAAAATTAGAAAACCATGTATGTTTTGGCATCATAGATTGGGAAACATAAGTGAGATTATTTTTTAGCCCATCCTAAATAAAATTTATTATACATTTTTTCTTATTTTGATCATAATTTTGATTTCTATGAGCATTATGTGAAAATCGAACATATTTTCCTTTATGCATTAATAAAACTAAGATTAAATTAGAGATCATTCAAATGTTTTTGTTCATGTGGATATTTAATGTATTAAAAATTCAAATATTTTATCATTCATTAATGATGTATAAATATTTACTTGGATTTATTTTATGAGACATAAATATAAACATTTCACCAAGTTTAAGGAATTTGAAGTCTTAGTTGAAAATCAATTAGATTGTAAGATAAAGGTTTTGAGATCAAACATACAATGGAGGGGAATGCTATTCTAAAGAATTTGATTATATTTTTAAGAATTAATGTATTTTTAGGTAGAATACTACTCCATACACTCAAAAAAATGACATGGTAGATAGGATAAAATAGATAATTATGGAAAGAACTAGAAGTATGTTAAGTGCTTCATATTTAGATAGATGCTTTTGAGAAGAAGCTATGATTACTCCTTGTTACTTGTTAAATAAATCTCCTTGTAAGGTTCTTTATTCAACACCATATGAGGTGTGGATAGGTAAAAAACCTTTTGCTTCACATTTAATGATTTTTTTGTTGTGAGGCTTATGTGCATCTACCTAAAAAAAAGTGATCTAAGTTGGATCCAAAATTTGAAATATGTATTTTCATTGATATGGTGAGAATGTTAAAGGTTATAAGATTTGGTATCCACTAACTAATAAAATTATATATACTATTTCTGGATCACTTTCCTTCACACATCTTTCAAGATTAGTAGAATTAGTTCCAACATTTAAAGCCATGAACAAGCATTCATCACTTCCTTCATCTAAATAATATGATTCCTCATCATTAGATACACCATTGTCCTTTTCAACATAATAACTCTTCTTGAAAAATTTACTCTTATGATCCTTTGATTGGACATTTAGATGCATAATGACCTATCTTTCTACAATTGAAACATTTGAAAAGTAGTTTACCTCTATATTTTCTAGTACCCTTTTTCAATCTCCTCACAAATTTTGCTTCCACCTCATCAAGATCATTTGGATCTGATCCATCATCCTTTTCCACTTTGCAGACTTCAAAAGTAGTTTCTTTGTTTGTAACATCTTGACCAAACTCTCTCATTTCAAAAGAAGTTAAAGCACCAAAAATTTGATCTCTAGAACAATTATTCAAATTCTAAGCTTCCTCAATAGCATAAACTTTAGAACTATAAGCTTTAGGTAGAGTTCTTAATATCTTTTTCATAACTTCACTTTCATCTAGCTTTCCACCAAGACCATTGATGGCATTAATAACTTCATCAACTATGAGCACATAGGCAATAATATCTTCATCTTTGGACATTCTTAGGGTTTCAAATCTAGCTTAATAGTTCTACATGTTTGCTTGTTTGACCTTGTCTTCTCCTTCATAGATACCTTCCAACTTTGTCTAAATATCTTTAACGAACTTTAGACTTATCACCTTTCCAAGTTCAGAATTGGAAAGACCACTCAAGATTGTATTCTTTGCTTTGCCATTATTTTCATAATCCTTAATCTCATCATCACTTGTTGGACCATTTGCAGGAATAGTATAACCTTTTTCAATATATTTCCAAACACAAAATCCAAGAGAAACCAAAAAAGACTCCATCCTAGCTTTCTAGTAGGTAAAATTCATTACATCAAACAAAAGAGCTTGGGCACCTTTCCTGTGCGCCATTTGGATCTACCTCAAGTGGTTAAGCTTTTTCCTAGGAACCACATTGATATGAATTTTTAGATGCACATGAAAACTAAGAGGGTGGTGAATTATTTGTTTACTTCAAACCATCAAAAACCCTCATTAACATTCAAATTTGCATCAACCCTTAAACCATTAACAATCATCAAACCCTTATCACACATTAGCAAAATGTAAACATATGAAACAGTAATGCAAACACATCCAAACACATAATAATTTCAGATTTACATGGAAAGCCCAAGAAGGGAAAAACCAAGGCGAGGATTAGCTCACTAATATATGAATTGCAACACTAAATATAATAAGGCTCACTATCCAGAAAGATAAAGAAAGGCTCACTACTGGTGGCTCACTACCAAAGGACTCATTGTCCATAAGAAAGAAGAATAAAAGAAGAGGTGGCTCACTGCCAATTTTAACTACTAACAATGCATCTCTCATATGCCGAAGGTATAGTTCCATTGAAGCACAAACAACTCATCAAATAGACTGAAATGTAGACACCTTATGCTCACTGGATTAGGAATTCATATGCATTATGACTCACAATTAGATCAAAAAACTTGATCACATTCACATCTCTTACATCACACTCTCTACTCTTAATCCACACAATAATTCTCCTTACATTTATACCATCCGCAACATAAAATTATCTCAATTAGGTCGACCTCAAGGAAGCTATACACCTCAACCACACAACATCAAGTAGGTCAGTACCAAACACTTCCATATATAAAGAAGTGAAGCCAAACAATACCACTACTTAATTAGGACCCAAATCTACATAAAAATGCTTCTCAACACCTCCTCAAAAAATAATTATCCTCTGAAATTAGCATTAGCATGACAAGTCGACCAAACCTACACTAACACTAACACGCAACTCCAAACATACCTCTCAAGGTCTAGAAACATATCATAGACCACACAAAAACATTACACAATATCCATATAACCTCTCAAAATATTCTAGTATCATCAAAATAGTCTGCACAACTACAACAACCACATGTAGCTCAAGAACACCTTCATTTTGGGCAACCAGACACACATGCACACACATCTAATACACCAAACAAATTTACGAAAAATCTCAACACTTGGAACTTCAAGGAAAGGTAGATACAAACATTATAAGCATGTTCCCAGATCCACAACACCAAAACCCCCACTACGAAGAAATGCAAAGCAATCTCATTTCTCCCATACACCTTGTTTCTCCAGACAGGCATATTGTCAAACACATCATCCATTGCAGAATGATCCAGAACCTAAAACTCTTGATATAACACCTTTGAACACCTCTATTCATCATGTCCAAACTACATGGTCATATATTCAACCATGAAGAAATACAAAGCAAAACATTGAACACCACTCTATCACACTAAGCTATCTTTTATTCAATTTTTTTCAAAAGAACTTGGAAACCAAGTGAACTAACTTCATAAAAACATTACTAAAATGTCTACAACACATCTACAACATCTGTAATATGCAACAATCCTCCCCAAATACAAGTCAGGCCGACAACATCCACAACTATACTAAAAGGCATCAATGACAACACCAATATGTGTTGACATCAATACCAACAATTATAATCACGTAATCAATACCAATAGTATTCAAACAATCTCTCTATACAAGGGGTTGACATCAATGAAAATACCCAAGAAACTCACAAACAATTCAAGCTTCCAAAATCTCCAAACTTTCAACAAAAATTTTTGTTGAACAGTCCAAATAACTAAGAGGGGGGGTGAATTAGTTATCACAAAACATTTTTCCTTACTTTAATTAATCCAGAGCAATCTTAAACCAATCATATATTAATTAAAGCAGATATGAACACACAAGCACTTTACAACTCCATGCATAATGAACACCAAAATTTACGTAGAAACCCAAGATGGGAAAAACCACGGAGAATGCTAATTCTCAATTATAAAGCACCGATAAAGGTGACACTGGTTAAAGTGATTTTTACAAGGGCTCACTACCAAAATGCTCACTGCAGGTAAGGCTCACATCCAATGGGCTCACTACCTGAAAATTATCTGATTACAAAATAGACAAAAATATGAACTGATGAAGCTGCATCTACATATGCATGAATTCAATTTCAGTTAAGAGCACAATATCTAACTACAACAGATCCTATGAAGAACCTTTTGCACACCTTCCTTGCACAAACGCTACAATACAAATTGCTTCTTCTTGATACTTGCCATCACTTCCTTGGGTGATCCCACAAAGTTGGTTTAAAATTTCTAAGAGGAACTGATTTTTGCTGAAATCACATATTTTTAGAAAATATAATCATTTAACCCTTAAAAAGTTCCATTTTAAGGATTCCAATTGAAGAGGGCTTGATCAAACCACCTTAGATCAAACCCCCTTGGATAGTGTTGGAGTTGAGAAGATACAACACCACAGAAGTCCAAATGATCTTTGCAAGCAAATAACCTATTACAAGGAGAAACAAAGACAAGCAACAAAAGAAATGCTCAAGAATGTGGAGCAATGTATTCACCTGAAAATGTAAAATGAATTATAATACAAAAGATAGTTTTCAACTACATATAGATGAAAACCCTAAAAAAGGAAAACCCTAGGCTTGCACAATAATAATTAATAAAGTAATTAATTATTATGTACCTAATGTTAGCTTAAGTGAAAAAGAGTTAAAAGGAAACTTTACGTAATTAAACAAATATTGCTTAATTAATAAAGTAAATGTCCAATTACTCTAACACCCCCCCTTAAGATAGACATAGGGAGAAGCTAAAACCTAGAAGAAACTACTGAAAGAAAAAGCAATGGGTCCCGACAACAAGTCCAGATCAGGTACCCATGTACAAAAATCAATGCAAACTAAATGAAATGGAGTAAAGAAGAAAACCCAGTGGGAACAAAACTCCTCCCCAAAATAGAATGCAAGGAAGAAATGCAATGCACTAATGAAAGAAGGATAGGAGGTGGATAACATGATACCCCCCATAGACAACTTCTATCATATAAGTACATGTACAATGATCTCCATAGGAGATATAGAAAGAGAGAAGAAGGCCCCCCCACAATGAAGAAACTCCTCTCACAATGGTAGATGCCTGATGTAGAATCCAAAAGGAGATCCTGAAGCGGCAAAAGATATTCCTCCCCTTGGGAAAAAACGGATCCATGGACCTGTACCGAAGAAACCCTGTGAAGAAGGAAGAACCAATCTGTCTCAAGATGTGTGCCATGATAGGATGCTGAAGAGTCTCACTGTCTAAATGGAAACAAATAATGTCAAATCTAATCTGATGTGGAGAATACTGAAATGCAACCTCTGAATGCACAGATAATGGTGGGCGAACAGTGATAACCTGACTGTCAAGGTAGAGGAGATGAATGTCCTCAAAATAATCCTCCAAATCTGCAATATAGGACTCAACAAACAAGAAATATATGTCTGCAGCATAAGAGTCCAAAGTAGCTATGTCTGGAAGATGTATGATTCCCTGTTGCACTGAATCAAGAACAACAAGAGATGCTGATGAAATCTCAGTCTGAAGAGTAAGAACTGTGAGACAAACCTCTGATCCATCGGAATAAGTAAGGGTGTCTAAATATTCAAGCTCCTCTAAAGTATCATGATCAAATGGTGTATTCTCTCTCCAAGAAATGGGTATGAGATAATCTGAAGCAGGATCCTCTGGGAATGGAGATAAAATAGGGTCTCCATAGATCTCCCAAAGACGTGTCCAAAGTGGGTGAGGACAATCAATGTCCGATATAACCAACACAGTGTCATGATCAACACTAGACAATATAACTCCTGCAATGTGATTTCTAATAATATTCCATGCTAATCTACCCTCTAAAGTTGTTGGTTCAAGTATGAGATCATACAAATATGGCAAAATATTAAGCCACCTACAATGTGTAAGTATACCCTTTGCCCATGACTCATAATTACCCCGTTCCAGAAGAACAACTGAAGGGTGAGTAGAAAAACCCATGATAACTCTTCAAATGAAAAAATTCAGAGACTAACGATCTCAGCCATGATAAAACATATCAAGATAACCCATCCAATGCAAACAAACCCCATGTAGGAGCCAAGATGACTAAGTAATTGAGCAAAGTGTAAAAAAACACAAAGCTGAATAAAAAATACCTGGTAAATATTCTGGTAAAATAGACTATAGATCTGGAAAGAGCAATGTAACACCTTTCCAACGCCTATTCGTTTGCGTAAAACGGACACCGTGACCAAACGTTATGAATTTTTCAAAAACTGAATTTTGCTTTGCAGGAAATGAATTTTCTAGCAAAAAATGTTTATTTCTAACTTGATTTCTGGAAAATCTATTCACTATTTGTAGACAAAATTAAAAATCCAGAAATATTTTGATGCTAGAAACAAAACCCAGAAATCGTTTTTTGATCCAACAAGTAAAATATGAGAAAATGAATTTTTTGTTTACTTTCAGCTAAGAGAAAAATGACGCGCACCATTTTTTCAACAGTAATTTTCTTCAGATTTGTGCAAGAGATGCAAAATCTAAAAGATACCCAGTTCAGATTTCGACGCTGGCTACAAAACCCAGAAATCGTTTTTCCTGCAAATGAGTGAAAACTGTATTTTTGAAGCAAAAATGATGACGGCTCCAATAAAAAACGACTTGCAACAAACCCTTATAGCTCTAAAAATCTTCAAAACAAGAACAAGCAGCTGCAAATCTGAAGCTCTGATACTATGTTGGAGTTGAGAAGATACAACACCACAGAAGCCCAAAAGATCTTTGCAAGCAAATAACCTGTTACAAGGAGAAACAAAGAGAAGCAACAAAGGAAATGCTCAAGAATGTGGAGCCATAAATTCACACAAAATGTAAAATGAATTATAATACAAAAGATAGTTTTCAACTAGATGTAGATGAAAACCCTAAAAAAGGAGAACCCTAGGCTTGCACAATAATAATTAATAAAGTAATTAATTATTATGTACCTAATGTTAGCTTAAGTGAAAAAGAGTTAAAAGGAAACTTTACGTAATTAAACAAATATTGTTTAATTAATAAAGTAAATGTCCAATTACTCTAACAGATAGAACTTTGCCAGTTTTAAACCATACCTATAAATGAGTTTCCTTTACACCTATCAAAATGATGATAAAAAATCACTTTTGATATACCTTTTGGGGGATCAAATGAATTCATTTAAAATTTATTTTAAATGATTATGGTAGTCCTCCGAACGAGCTATCCAACGAATATAATTTTAATATGTTTTGGTTTTATTATGTATTTATTTTTTTAGTTTTATTAAACATAGGTTTTTCATCAAAAATGAAGGTCTTTGTTATGCACATGTGAAAAAATAGCAAACTATCAAACAAAATTGAAATATATGAGTGCACCAAATATTGAAGTCCTTGATCCAATTTTTTTTTTTTGAATTTCGATATATACATAAAAATTTACGCATTATACGGTCGTACTATGTCTAAATTGTAATTGGTTTTACTTTGAAACTTGATTAAAGAAAAAATATTCAATAAAAAACTATCTAACCAAGTGTAAGCACTAGATATCAGAGTTACAAATCTAAATTCGAAAGAATTAGAATTTTATCCTTCATGGAAAAAATTTTATGCATTATACGATGTGCGTCACTTTTTTAAAATGTTGTTTTCTGAAAAAAAAAGTAGTTTTCTTGGGAGATGGAAAAAGAAGTGCAATATGATTCCAAAAATTTTGAATTTTTTTATTTTAGAATCTACAGAAAAAATGTGACGAGACTCTAGTTTGCATCATCTTCAAATTCCTCACGGTTTAGCTGCTATAGGTGCCCGAATGTGAAGACTTAGTTAAAAATAATAATTTCAGTGTCCAGTTTGGCCAAAAATTATAAACCACTATTGTGGAATCACCCCCTTCTCTATTTCTTGACGCACAATCCTTCACAGCCTAATCACTATTTGTACATACCACACTTCTTATTCGATACCGAAAATATTTTCCACATATATGTATATATACACACCCAAAGAACAAAATGAGTCAGCCTAGAAAAACATATCAGCTTGAAGAACAACCTTGAAATATTCAATAAGGCTTGGCATGCTAGTACCAGACCCAAAAGATAGGTCATACCCAAAAGATAGGTCACACATAAAGATCTTCTTACCACATTACATTGAGACCCATAAATAGGTCATACATAAGATAAGTTCATCGCCTAGCATAATTATCAAAAGATAGCCAACTTTGAATTATATGAGATATATTCTGGAGCCGATGAAAATGCCACAACCAAGACCAAATATTGATCATCATCAATTTCAGTATCAACCGAAGGAATGCAATTAGACATACCAAATCTTGTAACATGCTACATGAATGTCTGGATAGCAAGGATACCTGAAATAAGCTTTAGGCACAACAACCAATATCAAAAGATTAGTCTTCATTATTCTATACTAATTGTCTTACACATAAGTCCCAAAAAGAAGTAATACCATATCCGGATCGAGGATAATGTCCACACTATGCAACATTATAGCATATGATAGGATAGATCATTTATGTATATCATCTGGAGCACAACCTTTCGGATCCTAGGTTTTGACATCAATGAAAACAATGCCAAGTCAACAACATCTCAACAACAACAACAACAACTGCAACACATCTAAGCCACCAACATTTGATTGAAACCACCAGGTAAATTTCTAGTAGTTCTAAAACTACCACATGTAGTCTATTGCCAACTCTACTAGACCACTACCTAGAGGCCACCACCATTAGTGACACTGCCATTCGACCACCAAGGCCCTCCTATAGGCCAAATTAGGATTTTTTCAAACTTGCATAACTTTTCACCCTAGTGTCATATTTTTAAAAATAAGATATCACTAGAAATATAGAGACGTGAAGTTTCCATCTACAGAAGTATTGAATTTTTTTTTGCTAGTTTTTGCTAGATATTTTAGGTTGAATCTATTTGTTGCTAATTTATTCAACATGCTATAACTTTCATCCCGGTGCTCCAATTTTTGAAAATTAATAGGCATTGGAAAGGTGGTTAAGAGAAACATACAACTATAAGACTAATTTTTTCATATTTTGTCTCAGGTTAATTTTGTATCAGAATTTGTAATTTTGGTTATTTTGAGCCTATTGAGGATTGTATCTTGGAAAAGGCTTTGTAAACACACTAAAATATGAAGTGCAAACCTTATAATATTTGGGGGGTGATTTTTGATACTAGTGAAAAGAGTGGGGGTATTTTGGCATTCTTGTGTTCACTTTATTTTCACATTTATTTTTGCATCTCTTCATCATGGCTTCAACAAGAGTTTCTATTCTAACTACATACAACTATTTTCAGTGGAAGTCTAAAATATAAATTCACTTAAGAAGTATTGGTTTGCATAGAATTACAATGGGATTATAAATTAAACCTACTAAAAGATGAAGAAAATCCTAAGTGGTTTAATAGATGTGATGAAGCATAAGGAGAATTGTGTTTGTCTACATCTTTTGATTTTCTCTTTCATATTGAATCTTTGAATGCTCCAAATAAAATATGGAAAAATCTAGAATCTTTGTTTGACACTCAAGATTCTATGAGGGTTCATATGTTGGAAAAATAAATCAAGCAACAATGTAGAATTGTTAAGAAAGATGATCAATTGATTCTAACTATTCTCTCTAAGATAAGTTTTGAATATTCAGTGTTTGTTTAAACCTTTTATGCTACTAAGGATTCATTTGGGTCCAAATTTACCATACCATATTTGGATGATTTTGCTACTTCTCTCAAATGGGAGCAAGATAAGCTAATCCAAATGGATACTTTTAAGTCTTCTAAGTCACATGCCTTGGTTGCCAACCATGGCACAAATGAACAAAACATACAAAGTGATAATAAGGATAATAAATAAAAGAATAGAAAAGAGAAGAAGGATTAGAAATCAAATGCTCCAAAAGTAGCTAATGAGACCTCATCTTCAAAAAGCTACAAGTATAAGAAAGATAAGGTCAAATGTGCCTATTGTAAACGACCTGGTCATGATGAGCACATTTTTTGAAGAAACAAGTAGATCACTTGACACACATTTTTGAAAAAAATATCTCAGTGTTCTTGATTTCATCAAATAGAGTTCAAATGAGGGGTCTCACAAGGATAAATATAATAACAAGGAGAAAGGAAAGAGCAAGGACCTTTGTAGCAATTGATTCTCCACCGTCCAATTGGGTTCTTGATTTGGGTGCTTCACACCACATGGCTTCTTCTGAGGATGAGATTGTATCTTTCGAGCCATGTGTTGTGCCTTCCATTTTCATGGGTGATGGAAATCCTATTAAGGTGTGTGGGTGAGGGTTTTTTGATATGGGGAATGACACATTTCAGGATGTTCTTTGTGTTCCCTCATTATTATCAATCTATCAAATCACTCACATAGGTACAAGTAAGAGATTTGAGTTTACTCCTGGCTAAGTAGTGACTCCTGAGTTGCACAATGATTATACAATTTCAGTTGGGAGAAGATAATCCATCTTGACTTTATTTCTTCTCTCACTTTATTCTTGATTTTCCTTTGTTTGTTGTAGTCACTCATTCAGATGATGTGAGTAATTTGTGGCATCTTAACTATGGGTTATTTTTCAGGTAAAGGTTTTAGCGGATTAGATTAAATAAAAACCCAAAGAAGTTATGAAGTACAAAGAAAGAAAATAACAAGAACGATTATACCAGATATTCGTTGAAGCTTCCATGATTCACCTCCATAACACCTTCTAGCTTGCAATGTATGATTGTTGCCCTCAGATCGAGTGTGTGAGCAATTTAACTATGACAATGTCCTATGCAAGTTTTGAAGGATTTGAATGACAAAAGACTATGCCTATGAAAAGTAATCAAATCAAATAAGCCAAAATGCCAAGTAAAATCGAAGCATAAAATGTCTATATTAATGAAGTGGTGTTTAAATTGTGAGCAAAATTGACATTTTATAGAAAATGCAATTTTGGATGGATGGATGAGATTAAAAGCTAAAAAAGCCTAAAATTAGTGGACAAGATTTCATGTGACAATCCCTAATTAGGTTTAGGGCAAAATTAGGTCAAATTTGAAATGAATGGACAAGTTTGATTTTTAGAAAATCAAATCAAAGGTTGACAATGCATGTGACAAGAGATAAGATTGGCACAAAAAAAGAGGTGGCCGAAGAAATTAAATAATAATAGAAAATATTTAAATTAGGTGGCTAATGAATAATTAAATAATATATTATTCAATTATAGAAGAATGTGACAAAGGGAATATTTTGAATTAAATATAATGATTTAATTCAAAATTCAAGAGAGTGGACCAAATTAAATAAATAAATAAATAATTATTTAGGAGAGAAGAGGCTAATGAATAATTAAATAATTAAAATAAATTATTTAATCATAGTGGAAAGCGGACAAATATTAAATAAATAAGAATTTATTTAATTTTAGAAAGAAGAGAATTTAATTAGTGACGTAAATTAAATAAATAAAATTTGTTTAATTAATCAAGGAGGAATAAAGATAAAAGAAAATGAATTAATTAAATAATTAAAATTATTTAATTAATAGAAGAATTATGACTTTAGAAAATAATTAAATAATTAAAATTATTTAATTATCAAAGACAAAAGGGGAAATGATGGAGAATTTAGAAATCGCAAGCCTGAGACAATTTTTAGTGTCTATAGCATCATTAGTTTGTTCACTTGAACTACCACTATTTATAGAAGCTCAGTTAATAGGACATGGTTACAATATTGCCTATAGTTCATTTTTTTAGTGATTTTTGTCAAGGATGCATTATTAGCAAGCATCTCAAGAGAAATTTGACAAAGGAAAAGCTTAGAGAGCCTCACATCTTTTGGAGTTGGTACATAGTGCTTTGGAAGGACCATTTACAAAACTCTTTTAGTAGAGCCCGATATGTTTTGACATTAATTGATGACTTTTCCAAGTACACCACTATGTGATTTCTCAAATAGAAGTTTGAATTCTTCAATTCATTCTTGGAATACAAGGATTTTGTAGAGAAACAAATTGAGAAATCCATCAATATTCTACGAATAGATAATGGGGGGAATATGTCAACCATAAGTTTATACAATATTGTGCTTCAAAAGGCATTGATTTGAAGCACATATTTCCCTATGGTCCTCAGCATAATGGAGTTGTAGAATGAAATAATTGATCCTTAAAGAGATGGCCAATTGTATGTTTCAATCCAAGTATTTGACGCCACCTTTCTAGACAAAAGCCATTAATTGTGCATTTTATATCCAGATTTGAGTTCCTCACAAAGCTATAAAAGGGGTAACTTCTTTTCAAGTGTTTGACTCTAGTACATGGGCCCAAATTCCATGAGAGAAATACAAGGCTATGGATCCATAAATAAATCCTTATATATTTATTGGATGCCTAGATGATATCAAAGGCTATATGCTTCTTTATCCTACCACACATGAGTTATTCATTGAGAGGAGTGTTAATTTTGAGGAGAGTCTTTCCAATTCTTCTCTTGACACTTCTCTAGCCACCATCAAATTAGAGTCCTTGCATCATGATAATAGTTCTTTGGAGGATCATAATCCTTTCAATCATGATGAGGAGTCTTCTTACTCCACTTTAGATGATGATAGTGATGATGAGGGTTCACATAACTCACCTTTAGAGGATGATGATTCTTCTCCTAAATATCCTCCTCCAATTGCAAGGCTTCTTTGGGCTTGACAATCATCGAGGGATTGGGCGGGGGATCCTTTAGATCATAGTTTTAGGATGCTCCACATGTATTCCTTACTACAAATTCTAATACACAATCCTTTCGAGAAGCTTTTGTTGTCCCCAAGTGGGATGCAACAATGCAAGAAGAGTTCAATTTCTTGGAGAGGATCCATAATTGGGATCTTATCCCACTTCCTAATGGAAGGAAACTTGTTCAATTCGAGTGGGTCTATCAAACAAAATTTGCAGTAGATGGGCCAGTTGGCAAGCATAAGTCTCACTTGGTTACCAAATGTCTCTCCCAAGTTTTTGGGATTGATTACTCTCATACTTTTTCTCCAGACACCATGAATTCCTTCCAACTTTTCCTTTCTATCACCGCAACACATAGATGGGAAGTTCATCAGATGGATGTGAAGATGATTTTCTTCACAATAATCTTCAAGAGTCTCTCTATGGCCTCAAACATGCCCCTCGAGCTTGGTATTCCAAGATGTACCCCTTCCTTCTGAAAGTGGGATTCACTCGATGCCATTCTAATATTAATGTCTATATTTTTTAGTAAGATGATACTCACACCTTCCTTTTTCTCTATGTCAATAACTTTTTGATCACATGAAGCCAATCATCCACCAGTCAAGTAGTGAAAACTACCCTACGTGATCAGTTTTTGATGCTAGAATTGGGCTTATTACACTATTTTTTAGGGATTGAGATCACTTAGTCTTCTTCATATATCTCTCTTGCACAAGCTAAGTACACACTTGATATGCTCCATGGGTTTCACATTGTTGATTATAAGCCTGCACTAACTCCCTTTTTATCAAGGGTCAAACTTGAGGCTAAGTGTTCTTCACCTTTGGTGGATGGAATTTTGTATTGAAAACATGTTGGTATTATCATCTATGTGACTCACACAAGGCCCAATATTTCATATGTTGTAGGTTGGACGCTTGATTCATGCAAGAGCCACATGTGTTGCACTAGAAAGAAACTAAGTGGATTCTTCAATACATCAAGGGTACTCATAATTATGAAATCCACTATGCAATGGGCATGGATTTTGACTTGGTGGGACACACAGATTCAGATCGGGTAAGTGATTCTTAGGATCACAAGTCTACTTCAGGGTATTGCTTCTCTTTTGGTTTTGATCTAGTTTGTTGGTTGAGAAAGAAGCAGTCGACTATTGCTCTTTCATCTATAGAGGTTGTGTATCGAGGGGTGGTTAATGCTACTATTGAGGCAATTTGGCTTCAAAACATCCTCACTAAGTTTGGAATTCCTTTTCGAAAGCCCACAATCATCTTTTTGAAAAATAGAGTGTGATTTAGATCTATTAAAATTTATTCCATCATCAGTGGACCAAGCACATTGAGATACACATGCACTATGTTTTGGAGTTGATTCATGTGGAGACCATTGATCTTAAGTAATATCTAAATCATATCAAGCTACAAACATATTCACCAAACCCTTCACTAGGAGAAAGGTCCTTCATTTGTGATAGTTGCTCAAGGTGTATTTGGTGTCCTCTTTGGGAGGGTCTACTTATTCCTTCTCATCTTATTATCTCTCTCTCTCTCTCTCTCTCTCTCTCTCTCTATTTTTGGGGGGTGTTCTCCCTCTATTTGTGGGGGGATGCTTCTTATTCTTTTGGGGGTAATTTTATTTGTACATGGGTACCTAACATGGCCTCGTTTGTCAGGACCCATCATCTTTTACATCCTCCTTAGTTGTGCTTATGGGGGGTGTTGGTGTAGGTATTTAATTATCTAGCGGGATAATTCATTTTCCCTTAGTTATATGTTTTTACTACACATTTATCAAGCTTTCTTAGGATAATAAAGTGATTTTATCATTTAATAACTAGGAGATAAATTGATGAGTTGTCTCCACCATTTAAGGGTGGAGTATTTATGTTTTCATCACTTTATTTAACTTTGGTGGCTATTGGTGATAAATTTTCATTGGTTGGTTTGCCACCTCCATCCTCTCCTTATTTCTATATAAAATCACTACCTAGCTTGTATTTTTAATCTTGGAAGCTCTTAATTCAATTTTGTTACCCTAACATTGCATATCTCTTAGAATTATTGGTTTACATTGTTTATGTTTTTCCAATTTTCGTAAATTTGAATTTCTCTTATAATTTTTTTTGGGTTACTCAATCTATTTAACATTTATAATAACTCATGCATCCAAGTATGCAACTTTGTTACAAAGACTTGGTGCAAGTATTTTTTGGATTTTAGGATTTTTAGAATTGGATGTGATAAATTAGAGTGCTATTTGTCTGGAAAAAAATATTATGTGTCATGCTTGTACTAAGAATGTTGATGTTCAGTATCAATTTGTGCAAGAAATGGTGATAATTATAAGGTATTTTTAGAGTATGTTTAAACTCTAGATAATTTTGTAGATTCACTTATAAAGCTAGTGACCATAGATGAGTTTTCTTAATGCAAGAAGGCCATGGGAATTAATACTTGCAATTTTATATGTTTTACTGATGGATGTATTTACAATGTATATTGTCAAGTTGGAGAATTCTAGGATTAAGGTAACATTTTGTTTTTTCATTTTTATTAATTTTTTCTCATGGAGCATGTGGACCAAAAGGCGATTTCCTATTTTGAAAAGAAGCAAGGTATGTGAAAATGCTTCCTACACTAAAATTTTGAGGAGAGCATTGTGACAATTTTAATCTTTTAACAACTGTAGAAAGATGAAACACATATAAAACACACTCCAAATTATTCTAATGTATTATTTAGTAAATAAACAATTGAAATAGGCTCATAGAACAAGCCTTCAAAGAGTATCACCAACCAAAGATTTGAAGGAATTGTGACAACTTAAAAAATATGCGCACAACCTCCATATCAAGCACCTGATATATAAGAGAGATAATATATGAAACCAACAAATGGAAATTAGAAAAATATGAGCTAAAACCACCCAAAAAAGGGTCCCAAATCCTAAATCTCAAGATGAGTCTACAAGCTAAAGATACCATATTCCTTCCACATGTCATAACCTTGTAATAATCTATTACCAAATTGGGAATTCGATTTTAGTTCAATTTTCTCCAATCAAAGATGTCTTATGAAGTGTCATAAAATTCATTAGAAGTTGGTTAAAAAATGTAACTCCCCCTTACAACTCTTTTATGTGTCTAACACATTTTTACATTTCCTGTGTATACTTCTAAATGCTATAACTTTTGATTTGGGAAGCCAAATGGGCCTATTTTTCTAAATTTTAGAGATTGAAGAGACCTACATAACATGCATCCCATTTATTGTTCTAAAGAACCCAAAATAATTATTTTGGCCGAAAACTAACTCCATAGTTCATAAATTTATTTTTTAAGATTTTATAACCCTAAAATCACACTTTTTTATAATTTAATCAATAGGAGTGAGATTGAGACACCTTTCATAACATATTTTTGGTGAGCTAAACCTATCGAAGCCCAATCTCATATTCCATTTCCTTTATTCTTATCAAGATATTAAACTTGCTCATTTAGGCATGACTTTCCTTCTACACCATTTTTTCCCTTTGTGTCTATCAAAATTTTAGAGTTCTCCTTTCTAAAATCCCTCATTTTTATTCCGCTCTTTTTCTTTTCCTTTTTTAGATATTTAAATGTTCTCTTAACATCATACCTTTCTTTCAATCCTTGACTCCTTGAAAATGGTATGAGTAATGAGACACCATTGACTCCCAATCACTAGAACTCTAAAAATCCTACAACTCTCAATTGTGTATAGAACTACCTAAATTAACATAATAATGGTATGTGGATTTTAGATATGCATATATAATTTACATACATCTAAGGATCATAGAAAAACAAAAAAAACTACATTCACAATATCAAACTGAGGGTACCATGCAAGTCAAAATATGACAAATAAAATATTTAATTGTAAAAATTATATTCATCATGGGAAAAAAATATATTTAT
Organism: Sequoiadendron giganteum; assembly: GCA_007115665.2. Classification (NCBI taxonomy): domain Eukaryota; kingdom Viridiplantae; phylum Streptophyta; class Pinopsida; order Cupressales; family Cupressaceae; genus Sequoiadendron; species Sequoiadendron giganteum. The sequence goes on from CM021108.1 coordinate 35,172,738, forward strand.
AAGCAAGAAAATCTCTATACCTTATATCTATAAAAAGAAAGTAATTTTAGTAGTTGATGAAATAGGACATTTAAGGGACTGGAATAGTCAACATGTTAACCCAAAAATGCACATCCCTTTCAAGAAAATGTTTTCCACATTTCTTAATTAGGGAGGGGGAACTTTTATATTGAGTTTTATAGGAAGCTACAATAAATGATATTTAAATAATTCTTATCATAAAGGAGGAAGAAAAATTGCGCAAGGCGGAGCATTGGAGTGAAATTTTGCAGAAGGTGAATCGCGTCAGGCAACAAACAGGCAGGAGAAAAGGAGTTGGGGCAACAAACCTGAGGTAAAGATTATGAGAAAAGCAGGCTCCGAATCAGCCAAGGAGAAAGAGGATACCCATATTCCTCAATGGGTATTCTCAAATGGAAGATGGCTCGATAAAGGTAATCCCTGGTATTAGCATCAGGAAGAAGATTATGGAAGCAAGCAAAATTAGAATAGTTGGAGGAATGGTTTCCATGGTGATAAGTAGAGAGGAAGATGGGGCAAACAAAATCCAGCTAGTTGGAATCAAAACAAAAATCTAAACAATGGCAATTCTAGGAGTGGGCGGTTCGAGAAAAATGAAAACCCTAGGGCACCCGCAGAAAGACATTGGAGTTCCACCAGGGACAAGAAAACTCGTCGAAATAGAAATCCCAATAAAGAAGAATCGTGGCAAAGAAATAACAACTACAATAACAATCAGAGCTCCCAAGGAAATTGCCCGAGAGAAGAGCACATTCGGAAGGATAATTCCCAATATTATGGATCCCAATGGAATAACAAAGGACCACCAAGAGGTTTGAATCACCAAAATCCCAAACAAAATTGGAGAAAAGGAGGTTTTTCTCGCGGCAAGAAAAGGAATGAAAGAGGGTCAGAAGGAAATGCAAAACCATGGGGTAGTAAGCTTTTCACAATGCTAGTGGAGATCATTAAGGGAAGAGTGGAGAGACTACATGATCTTTCCCTTTTCGCGAAATGGTGCGGCCCAGGTAATCCGAAAGACGAAATCATGAACTGGTGGTAGAAAAAATTCAAAGACCGGGTAAGTATCAAACCTCTTCCTAATGCCTTCTACTTGATAGAATGTATAGATTGGGATCTAAAATAGTAGATTGTATTTGGAAAACCCCTTTTCTTTAATGGTCATAACTTCCATTGCAAAAACTAGGAATCCAACTTCGACCCATGGCATTACAAGATCAAACAAACCCCAACATGGTTAAAAACTAATTGACCTCCCATCAAAATATTGGAGTGCAGAGGCCATGACCAAGATTGGTGACTCCCTAGGAGTTTTCTTGGGAATAGATGAAGATTTCATAAATGGGAAAAAAGATGCAGAGGCAAACATCCTGGTAGAAATTGAAGGAGATGTATGGATCTACAAAAGCTTGGAAATCCTTTCAAAGTTTGGGAGTTGGATTCAGAAAATAGCCAAGAGTGAAGTCAATAAGATAGGGAAATGTCTTTTCAGGGAGGATATCATGAATAGAATCTCTGGTACAGTGGAAGTGGATAATCCCATGGGTATCAAGAAAAATATCAAATTGGGAGCATTAGTGAATTTTGGTGGAAATGGAGGCAAGCTGGTGCCAAGGGGTGAAGGCCTAGAACAACTATCTATAAAAAGTTCCAAAAAGAGAAAGTTGGGAGACCATGAATGGATAACAAATATAATCTCAAGCCAAGAAATTTCAAATGTTGAAGAAGTAACCCTATAGGCTCAAAAGGATCTGAGCATTCTCCTAAAGCATAGACTTGGAAAAAGCCATTTCAACTCAAATAGGAGAAGTCTTGAGCAACAAAAAGATTCTAGAAATCATAAGCCAGGAGCCTAGGGAAGATCAAGAAAGAGAAGCAGAGAAACCAATGGAAAAGGAAGGAACGAATGTTAAAGGAGGTAACACAACTCAAGAGTATCTTTAGGAGGAAAAGGAGAGGAAGAAAACTCCCAATCAGATTATGAATCAGGTGAAGATTGGGAATCAGATGAGGAGGATGCAAAGGAAGCTGCATAAGGGGAGTTGTGGGAGGAAAGGATGTTGGAACAGATCTAATCCAAACTAAAAAATCCAAACATAAAAGGGAAGGGGAAGAGAGGCCCTAAAACCAATAAAACTAAACTGGAAATAACAACCAACACAACAGGCCAAACAAAACTATGGAAAGGGAAGGAGGCTCTCCTTCCCCAGCCACAATGACAATCATAACATGGAATGTTAGGGGCTTAAATGCCCCTAACAGATGGCGCATGGTCAAGCGCCAAATTGACCAATCCAAAGCAGATATATTCATACTACAAGAAACAAAATGGGACATAAAAGAAATCAAAAATAGAATGAAATGGTGGAAACAATGAGAAGGATGCTATGTAAGAGTGGAGGGAGCTTCAGGAGGGCTAGGTGTTATCTGGAACCCACTCACAGTATCAAGAGAACTGTTGGAGGAAAATATGAACTGGATAGCAATAAAATGCAGAGTGCTACAAAGAAATGAGAAATTTACACTAATCAATTTACTTATGGCCCCACCCAAACAGGAGAGAAAAGAGCAGTTTAGCAACAAATCTCTCAAGCCATCTTGATCCTTGGAGGAGAAAAAGGAATCATAGCAGGAGACTTCAATGCAACCCTAAACTATGAAGAAAAAAGAGGTGGATTAGGGAGAACTACAAGAGTCCAAAAGGACTTCTAGGAGTTCGTAGATAACAATCATCTGCTGGATATAACAACAAAAAATGGCACCTTTACTTGGAGAAACAAAAGGAAAGGATTCGCAAACATAGCTGAGATGCTAGATAGATTTCTCCTATATGGAGAATGGGGAAGAAGCAACCAACCATATGATGCCACTGTCTTACCCTACGTGGGCTCAAATCATTTCCCATTGCAGTTGCAAATATAGCTAGATGCAACCCCTGTTGGCTTCCCATTCAAGTTTGAGAAAATGTGGTTCAGAGATGAAAAGCTTCTAGAATTGATTAAGAAATGGTGGAAGGAGCCCCAACTAGGGAATCATTCTTGTTTATATATTTTGAGTAGAAAATTGAACTATGTGAAAAATAAAATCAAGGAGTGGAACAAAGAACATTTCAAGAATATCTTTCAAGAGAAAGATTCGGTGGAAAAGGAATTATACTCTCTCAATGAGCATATCATAGATAAAGGAATGGATGGGGTGGACTTTGAGATAGAAAAAGCCCTTAAAAAAGAATTGTCAGAGATTTTGAAAAGAGAAGAATGCTTCTAGAGGCAAAAATCTAGGGAGACATAGCTCAAGGAAGGAGACAGCAACACAAAGTACTTCCATAGAATGGAAGTAACCAATAGGATTAGGAATAGAATAACATCCATAACAAGATAAGATGGATCGATAGCACAGTCATTTGGAAGAAGTTAATGAGGTGGTAGTAAAAATTTTCCAAGCAATCCTAAATAGACCATAAGGAAATAATGAGGAAGTCAGGAATAAATTGTTGGCTTCAATTCCAAAGATCATAGGGGAAGAAAATAATAAAATACTATTTAAGCAAATAAGTAGAGAAGAGGTGAAAGGGTGACTTTTTAGCTAAATCCAAACAAATCGCCAGGGCCAGATGGCTTTCCTGCTTCTGGGAAATAGTAGGAGAAGATTTATACCTGGTAGCAGAAGAATCAAGAAAAAAGATGACTATGTTGGGAGCAACAAACCATACATTCCTGGCATTAATCCTGAAGAAAAAGGACCCTGAGAGGATGGGGGATTATAGACCAATTGCCCTATGCAACACAATGTATAAAGTAATCACGAAAATAATATCTAATAGACTGAAGGGAGTGTTAGGGTACATCATCTCAGAGGAAAAGAGTGGTTTTGCCTCGGGCAGATCAATTGTGGAAGGCATAATATCAACTCATGAAACCCTACAATTGGCCAAAAAGGTAAGAGACCCATGTATGGTCATTAAGTTGGAAATACTTAAAGCGTATGATATGGTGGATAGAGAATTCCTACTGGAGGTAATAAGGAAGTTTGGCTTCCAAGAGGATTGGGTAAAATGGACTAAAATTTGTATCTCCACTGCAAAGTTCTCAGTATTGGTAAATGGGACAGTTCAGGGTTTTATCACATCTTCGAGAGGGATAAGGCAGGGAGATCCCCTCTCCCCCTTCTTATTCATCATCATGGCAGAATTATTAGGAAGGGGAATAACAACACTAAGGCATGAAGGCAAATGGAAAGGAGTGCAAGTTGCCAATGGTGTTGAGAACTGAACACATCAGCAATTTGTTGATGATACAACTCTATTTGGAATGGCAAGCAGAAGAGAAGCAAGAACTATAAAAATGTTTTTGGATGAATACTGTCAGGAATCAAGACAAATAATTAATTGGCACAAATCTAAGGTCTTTTTTCTCAACACTCAACCAAGCCTACAAAGAGATCTGGCAAGAATTTTGTGATTGAGAAGGGAAAACTTTCCAGGTAGATTTTTGGGCACCCCCCTTTTTGTGGGCATCAACAAAAAATGCTATTGGGAAGAGTTAATTAATAGTTGCAAGAATAAGTTGGGGACTTGGAAGGGGAAATGGCTATCTTCAGCAGGAAGATTATTGATGGTGAAAGTAGTACTCTTAGCAATACCAATTTATTCAATGGCATGCCTAAAACTCCCATTAGCAGTAGAAGAAAAGCTCAATCAAATATTCAAAAAGAAATTCTGGAGTGGCACAAGAGATCAAGAAAAATTTCCTCTAGTGGATTGGAAAAAAGTCTGCACCCCTAAAGAGGTTGGTGGAGCAGGTCTTAGACAATTAATATTGATAAACATGTCATTAGGTGCAAAATTGGTATAGGAAATGTATGCAAAAGGAGATCAATGATGGGTCAGGATCCTGAGAAGAAAATATTTGGACTCAGACTATCCAATCCGAATTCTCACAACTGAGAACTCTCCTCGAGGTTCAACCATCTAGAACTATTTGATGGAGTGTAGGTATATAATTATAAAACATGTGACGTGGGAATTGAGGGATGATAAATCAACATCCTTCTGGCAGGACTCATGGAATGGTAAAAATGTTTTGGCAACTCTTCCTGATCTGGAACTAATAAGAGAAGAAACTATAATAACCTGGGGTAAGAAGGTATGAAAATATGGAAAGATGATAGATAGAGAGGGTGTACAAGAATTCAAATGGAATTCCCTACAAAATTTAGAAGCTCCATAGAACCAGAAGGATTCCTTGGTGGAAATATTAAAAGAAAGGAATTTCTTGCCTTCTAACCAAGCAGACATCATCAAGTGGTGTGGTTCCTCGACTAGTACATATGCATTCAAGCTTTGTTACAAGCTAAAGGAACAAGCAGAGATAACACAAAATTGGCCAAGAAAACTACTATGGGGGAGAAATTGTCTACCTAAAGCAGGAGTGTTTGCTTGGTTGGAAATTCAAAAAAAGATCCTAACTGAGGATAGATTAGCCACCTTCGGAATCCAGGGCCCAGGGAGATGCATTTTATGCAAAAATGATAACAAAGCATCAGATCACTTGCTTCTTAACCATCCATACTCAGAGCAATGCTAGCAACATTTCATGAGAAAACTCAGTTGGAAAAGTCCCCTGCTAAATTGCCTACTGAAATGGCTCAATATGTGGCCACATCCTAGAAGAAAGGTCATTTTTGATAGCATTTGGCCTATAGCTCCATCAATAATAATATGGTAAATCTAGAAGGAATGCAACAGAAGGATATTTAAAAATAAGGAAATGCCACCAACAATTTTGTGTGAAAAAATTGAAGGAATGATCACTGAAACAGTAAATGAAGCAGTCAAGTCAAACTCAGGGAAGCAAGAAACATACTCAAATTTGGATGACCAGATGAAACATGCTTTCAAAGGGCTCTTCATTCCTAAAGTCAAAGGTCCAGGCCACAGTGCATATCAACATAAGAGAAATGGTTGGATCAAGATCAAATTTGATGGGGCGTCTCGAGGCAACCCGAGCCCAGGTGGCCTTGGTTGTGTAGCCAAAAATGAGAAGGGGGAGACAATTGCAAAAAAATCCAAACCTCTAGGTACCTGCACAAACAATGAGGCAAAATTCCAAGCAGCACTAATGGGATTCAGATGGGCCTTTCCTTAAATACAAAAAGAATACACCTAGAAGGAGACTCCTAATCAAAATCAACTCGATAAGACATAAAAACTCTCCCAACTGGAAACTGAATCACTAGCTCTAGTCAATTACTCAACTTCTAGGTAGGTTTGAAGAGTACAAAGTATCACACTTTTTTAGAGAAGGGAATCAAAGTGCGGGCAGTTTGGCTAAAGAATATGTAAGAAAAATTTAGGAAATTTAGGCTAAGGATTTTTCATAAAAACCCGAGAAGATTTGAATCTCAACGGCTAGCATTACTCTGAGCCGACTCATACATGGTTGCAGTGACGTCAGATTCCCAGTTAAGCAGAATTCATACTGGGGCTTTAGGTTGTGCTTATGTGGATCCCAAGTGGCAAGGTAGGTAATGATTACCACCTAACTGGGGCCCACCATGGTTTCACCTAGAACCGGGTAAGTGCCCATCTCGAACCAACATAATTGAAATGAAGATAATGTATCCTTATACGTGCAGAGTACGTGTAAGGTCACTTGCTAAGGCCGTTTTGGCAGAGATGAGCTTGGATAGTGTTGTCATCCACCAAAAGGACTCATTCATAATGATCGGGTCTCCAAAGGGTATATTTCCTAATAATGGCGTGCCAGTCCTTGGAGTCGGTGCTGAAAGAAATATTATTATCTTTAAAGAAGCCTCTCGAAGTATTGTTTAAAAACTATAAAGATAGAGTGACAGGTGGTCTGTAGGTGCCATTCACTATCAATAGGTCTAAGCAGCTAGCACAAAGCTTAAAATGGAAACTCCACTGGCTCTTAGTTCAGATAAGCAACAATAGGATTTTAGAGGAGAAATCATAGATAAATGCCTTCAAGGGTTTATTTCTTCACTGCATCCAGTAATCCTATGGGCAGTAAAGCGATTTTTGGGTCCTGAGTTTCTGGGAGCCTACCATAGGGCAAGGTCCAATACTGAAATTCTTTCTATGTTTCTAGCAATGCTCTTGCAGATGGAGGTCTCGAAGGAGGGCGCCAAAAATCTAACTCAGATGGTCTTCGAGCATGCCTCGCTGGCATAAATTGATGCGGCGTTGGATAATGTTGATGAAAACAAACTGATACCCATGCCCCAAAATTACTACATGATTCACATGCATGGTCAGGAGGTGATGAAATTTACTTTTATTAAAATTATATAACCTAAAAAAATTGTGAAGCTTTGGGATGTTCATGAATGTACCATCTTATTTTTGCTTCATGCTACGAAGATGGTTACCAATTTCCCACGTGGCTAGGCCCTGTGCTATGTGGAGGTTGAAGAACTGGTGAATGAGGTGGTGGTTAGTGATGATGAGGACTGGGAACTTGGGCTGGGGGAAGAATAGCACAAAAATGATGGGAGTGATCCATAACAAAAAGCCAAAAGCCCAGCTCATGTCAGTTGTGGTCCAGAATGCCCAGTGATCGTAGACTTCAAAGCCTGGCAGAAATGACTCACCTCAAACAAGGATAGTGATGAGTAAGGCCGGTGGTTTGCTATCTGGAGGTCATTTTTTAACATAAACTTTGTTTGTAAATTTGTTTTCAAATGGCATGGTTTATGTAGTCAGTCCTTTTGGGATGTTTTGAAGGGTTCATAATGTTTGTTGGTGTTAGTTTCATCAGTTGGCAGTCTGGTCACAGTTACTCTCTGTAATATTTCCAGGCCTTTTGTTTATGGCCTTGGATATTTTGGGCTGAAGGCATTAAAACAGGGTTGTCTATAGGGTAAAGTCTAGTCAACGGTGTATATGTTCAATGTTCTACCAAATTGTAATATCTTTCCAAAAGCAATACATGGTACTACCCCATAAAGCAGTTATTTATCTATAATAAAAAATGATATTTAAATAACATGGTAATGATCCATAGGATCAAATTTTGTAAAATATGAAACTAGTGAAGGATTAAATACAATATGCATATTTTGAGTGCTCATTTCTCAAGATACAATTTTTTATTAGCATTCAGAGGCACTTCAAAGTGGGGACAAAATAAAATGGTGAAATTTGTATAATCACATGTATCAATTTCCATTTAATTTTGGGTCTATTTTGATGAAATGTTTTTAATATAATAACATATCTACAAATGACATAATCATATGTGAATTTAAGATTATTTCTAGATCCTAAACTTATTTCTATTTACACAAATTACCATATGTTTAGCTTTATTCCATATATTTATACACATTCCTATATATCTAGCATTTATTACACATATTGTTGGCCCTTGCATCTAGGAATTATCTTGGACCCACATATCCTAGGTAAATTTTGTGACATGAGATTTATTTTGCCTTGTATAAAATTTATTCAATTTAAATTTAAATTTTGGCAACCCATGCCCATTTCATTTCTACCAAGAGTTGAATTGGTACATGCTTCATGTTATTATTTTTATGTATTGATATTTAAAAGAAATTAATATGGTTGTTAATCATTTGATAGTCATTTAAACTCTTAGAGCATACATAGAATATTCATTCTAGGATTATTTCTATTTGAAGTACTAAAAAAAGTCTAATATGCATCAAAGTCATCTAGGACATCTATAAATTGACAGAGAGTAATAGATTTGATTATTTTTATAACTATGAAGTGGATCAATTAAGAGAATTAACTTAGGAGAACTTGATCCTTATGATAAATGGTGACTTTCGCATGGCAATTAGTACATAATAGAGAATTTGACAAATAAGAGAGTAGAGGTGCTAGATTTATCATATCAAATCTATATGCTATAAATTACATCTACATGATATAGAATCAAATGACATAGATTTTTGAATAATTTACACTTCTAATTTTTCAAGTTTTTAAATCATGACAAATCTATTCTTTAAATGATCAATGTTCATATTCTCTCCTCAAAACAAGAACTAAATACCTAATTCACCCACATTTTTATTTCTTAAATCAATATTTATTTTTAAATTATCTACTCCAAATTACTATTTATATAATTTAAATTAATTACATCTTATTAAATACATTTATTTAGTTTGTTTTTTATTTATGAATATATAATTAGTATCCAAGTCCATTAAGTGAAATTGCTTATATTTTCCTATTTTTATGAAAGCCTTCTATATTTGGGAGTTCCTTGTATGACTTGTTAATCTTCTATAACACTCATGTATATATTATTATTTTACTGCAAATTTAAAAAAATGTGCTAAGTTAGATTAACTAATCCATCTAAACCAAAATAATTAGCTTCTAAATGACATATTCATTAAATTTCATTAAATTAATTAATTCATCTTTAAATTTAAATTTTATATAATTGTAACTATACAATTCAAATTTAAAGTTTAATTATGTTTTAAGCTATTGTAATCATGTAAAACACTTAGAGGAAAAATGACCTTATATTAATTTAGAATTTTTAAATGGGATAATACATCAATTAAAATAATATGCATTCAATTAATTTATTATTTGAAATTAATATTGATAAATTGGAATGATAAATGAAAATTGAAGGAATTAGAGGGCTTACTTAGAATTGAGGCAATGCCAATTTTGACTATTAAGTTATGATAGAGAGCTAATAATTAAAATTTAGAATTATATTAATGATTAGAGACTTGTGAGGGCTAAATTCTAAGCTTTGGGTATGCTAGGATTGGATATGATTTCCATCTCATCCAAATGGCATGATTTTGTTATGGATAGATTTGTGAGATTTATAATCTATCCTTCAATACCTATAAAAAATGGTAGTATCTATTTCTGAAAAATATTTTGGGGCTGAAGAGCACTATTTAAATCTTTCTATTTATAGAGGGAACTATGAAAATTCCTTGGTGATAGTTAAGACCCTAGATTGAGTTGATAGTATTCAAAATAAATTAATTTGACAATATTGAAAAAGATATAAGGGATAATGAATTTCAAATAATCAAGAATATTGAATTGAAATTGAATAAGAAAACACTTGCACACAACACTATACATAATCAAATTACAACAACCACCAATATTAATATTTTATTATATTAAAATATAACTTATATATAATTATCCTTTAATTTTATAATAAGAAAGTAGGATAGATAATATTTCACCATCTCTTTCTTGTTATTTATATAATGTGTTGTAAATATAATAATTATGATATAATGTACTATTACAAATGAGAAAGTATATGGTTCCTTAATTCGAAAGGGACAAGAACAAATGAATACAATAATAGTGAGAACAAAAGATGAAGTTGGAACAAAACATGAGAGCAATATCACCTTGCAAAATATTGGTTAGAGTTAAAGGATACTTTATTACTTGTTAAAAAATATACTACCACACCTGTATAAAGTTAGGGAGCACAAGAATGATCTTCACATAAATGAGAGAAAAATGATAATAATGGATATTCAAGAAATTTTATAGTATGTTGTAATAGAGAGATTGTGAGACAAAAAAATCCAAGAGAGTGATAGAATGCAAGAATAGAGGCTTGAATTGAGTAAAAGAGAGAAGGAATGGGGTATGTAGTTATTATAAATCATTAAAAAATATTTATACAAACATAAAATAAACATACAAGAAGAGAAAGAGAGAGAAAAGGGAAATGAAATGTTCAAAGAGGCATTTTCTACCTATGTGTTGCTAGAAAGGAATGTCAAGTATGGTTCTATTTCTAGCAAGATATGTTATGTTGGGAGACATCCAATGGCTCCATGAATCATATGATAACAAGTTGAATTATGATAAGTTATCCATATGCTACCAATATTACAAATATTGTGCATGCTTCAAGGAGCATAAAATAAAGTGTGTGCAAGTGAGAACCCCTCTTCAAATAATCACATGAAATTAAGGAATTCAATTAATTTTAAGGTGGAAGAGGGTAAGAAAAAAATTTACAAGGAAGATTCATCAATGGGGATGTTGGAAGCATGAAACATGTGAAATTTTTCTCAAGAAATCATATCATGCAAAGTAGGGATGTCACATAGAGATAAGAAACATCACATCAAAACACACACTTAAGGATCTACATACTTGGAGCTAGCAGGCGTACAAAGGATAATTGTAATATTAATATATTATAAGGAATAAATTATCATCCCCAACCCTTTTGGAACTATGAGTCCCAAGGAGGAATGTTACTTGAAAATAAATAATATTTTTGGGTCAACATGGAAGAAACCTAAATATACAAAATATAAAAGAATATAGAAATAGATACAAGAATGAAATGAATTTTTGTATCCCCTTGTATCCATGCACCTACAAGGGTAACATGGGTCCTCCAAGAGGAATTAAAAAAAAACAAGTAGAAGGTTAACAACACAATCAAGAAAAAATATGTATACACATGATAAGAAGGTATTATTAGTGTGAAAAGAGGTATTATCAAAATATTTATATTTTAGCAAACTTAATAGAGTCTTATTAACACTACACTCAAGATCACTTAAAAAGGTTATCTAGACTTTTGTCTCACCTCATGCAGACTTGCCAAGTATCCCAACACTTGTCCATAGAGTCCTACACTTGTTTTATAATTGGAGGGGTATTCATATTTTGAATCCTACCTTCTCACCTCTTCATCCTTGCCTTTATAAGCTAGGCTCATTTGTGCATTTTACAACACATCACATGCTTATGATATTTTATCATTTTACATATACTCATTTGTGGATTGTTTTGAGTTTGCAAGCAGATCTTGGGCGCTCCAAAAGGTATGACTCTAAATGTGATCATCCATTAGATAATGAGCTTGGATCAACCTAAGAGCACATGAGTGGTGTTGACACAAACAAAGATGAAAAATATCAAAAAACTAATTTTTTGGTAGTTTTTATATTTAGTAAATCACATTTTCAGAGGCCTTCAAAGTGATTTGGCCTAAAAAATATTGTTATTCCCTTGAAATGGATTTCCATAGGAATTATTTTGAAGAAAATATAATTAAGTCTCTTGGGAATCTTTCCAATAGTGTAAAGAAATCTAGATTCAGACCAACGGGCTAGAAGTTATGAGCTCGAAAAGTTGGGGTACCAAAATACACATGTTTTAAAAAAAATTATATTTTGTTGGTTTTTCTTTATATCCAATTGTTCATTTTGAATTCCAACTAATATGGTGACTATTGGTATCCTTTACAAATGTATAAGCATTCAATTTGGAAGACAACAAAGTAGTTTTGCAGTGACACACATCTCATTACAATTTTTTTGTTATGTTCAATCTTTTACAATATTACAGGTCAATATGCTAGGTATTGTCTACCAAATTCTTGATTTAGAAAATATCCCTCTCAATATTTATTTTAGGGGGAAGGAGGACATGACAAAAAACAAAGAATATTTAAATTTATACTTGGATACTCACTTACAACTAAAAATAAGGTGTGAGTTGCACTTGGATAACTTCTATACAAGGATATTGCAAAGTGAGTGTCAACAATACTGTAAAAATCAATGAGAAAGATGGAATATCCAAAAAAAATAAAACATGTGATCCTTTAGAGAAGACATTTTGAGTCATTATCAAGATATTCCACTAACTATTGTTTCTCACTACTACAACCATTGATAGAAGAAAAAAGAACCACAACTAGAGGAGGATCCTCTGCTTCTAAAGGAAAAAATAAAGAAGGGTTTAGAGGTGGAAATGGAGTTTGATTGAGATTAGGTTTTCAAAATCATGATACATGGTTTAATTTAAGCTTGTACTTCAATGATAGGTGGGGTATATGTTGCACAACCAATTGTCGTTGCACCAAAAGATCGACCTATTAATGCTCGATACAACTGTCAAAGTTAATGAATCCACAAAAGGTGGTTAAGCCATGCCATGAACCCAAGTGTTGTGTTGCACAACACAAGGAGACCAAGGGAACACACCTTGCAACAAGATATCTATTCCAATGATGGTGGTGTTGAGGATATTTGGAATTACCTAGTGATGAGTGCACTGAAATGAAACTAAAGTTGAGGGTAGCACTAGAGATGACATTGAAATTAGGAATGTCTAGTGCCATCTAGAGGATTAATATTGGGGATATTTGGAATAATATGAGGGTTAAGAAACATATCTAGGACTACTTGAATACTTTTGGGTTCCTCTTGTTTGGATATACAAGAAGCACATTAGGGGTATAAATAAGAATAGGTTTAGGTTGATGAGGTGATTATGAATGTGGAAAAAATTCAAGGGATAGTTGCATAGGAGGGGGAATATCAAGTTCCTCCAAAGAAGCATTCTCCCTAGTGATTTAATTTCAATGATGCTTGCAATCTCTCACAAATTAGTTTCATCAGGTACTAGCTTGAGACTCAACTAGAGGAAAGGGAGGGTCTAACATTATAGGTTTATTTCCTTCCTCTATCTTAGGGGTAAAAGGAGAGATAAAATAAATCACCATGAGTTGGGAGACCATGGGAGTACAAGATGATTCACTCACCATAATTTATTTTCCCTTAATTGTTGAGGAGGTAGGTGGAGGAATTAGAATGGCCACTAAAGGGTGAGGAGCCATAGGTGCATGGGGAAGGCTCTATCCTATGGGTTATTTTTCTTGATATATTAAAGGGGCATGAAAGGAATATACGAAACAATGAAAGCGATATAAAATTGAGGGGGAAGTTTGTAGAGAAGGGGTGACTTTCCTCCTATAGCCACATGGTTAGAGGGAGGAACTAAAACCAACATTAGATATATTGAGACCAACAAGGAAATGAGATACACCCAAAAAAATTATTTATTTTCTCAAATAACCACAAGGGTGGGTGGAGAAACATGAGAAATCACAAAGGGGTGGGAAAATAAAGGGTAAGTAGCCACAAAAGAAGATGAAGAAGGTGTGGCTAACAAGGATACTAAATGGGCCACTTTCAAGTTCTAATATAATTCAAATAGGAAATCAATGTAGGGATGTAAAGGTCTCTTGGGTTTCAACCAAAAATCAATCAAGGGATGAATTCCTCCATAAAAAGAGTGATATAATTTTCTATGGTGGATTGTGTGCATGACTCTTTTATGAGGGAACTTCAAACACAGTTTGTGGAAAACAAAAGAAATTACCCTGATGGAAGTGAGCCACAAGTGGCTCAAATTCATATGGAAGTCATTTCTACTAGGGATATTATAAAAATATTATTTAGGAATTTTTTTCCTATCTAGACAACTAGGGTAATTGAACCTAGAATAGGTAATGCAAGAATATCATGGGTTTGTATAAAGACTTCTATTTTTATGCTTATTTTTATACAATTGATGGACATACAAAATATCCTCTATGATAACAATAACCATGCAAACTAGATTGAAAAGTACTCCCCTAATGGATTTCCTATTGAAGTTAGTTGGAATATAGAGGGGATTGACATATATGTCATTAAGCACATTAGCAAGAGAGAAGGATATGGTAGGTTTAGTGATAGAGTTCTCTCAATAAATTTGAGGGCATGAATCTAAAATTCCTACCATACCATATAGAGAGAATAAGAAAAAGGCTTGCCAATTTCAAACTCCTATGAAGGTGATACGGGCTCTACAAAGTTAGATGATTGTTGAAGAAAGGGGTTAGTATAAATTTTTAGGTTCTAGTTATTTTTTACTAGAATTTTGTTTCTTTCATCATTTACACCAAAGACTTGGATAGTACCAAAGTCAATGTGGTTCTTCAGAATGTTCTTGAGATGTTAGCACCACTCAAGATCATGTTTAGGTACTCTCTCAAATCGACAAAATGCCTTTAGGTCATAAGAAGGTGGAAAATACTAGCTGACATCTAAAGTATGGATGATAGGTAGCTAAATTAGATTATTTGAAAGGAGACAAAATAATAGAATGAAGAGATTTAGAAAATTTAGTAAATCATTTGTTTCTCTTTGGAGTAGTAACAACAGAAAACATGATAATAGAATGCTCCATGGTAGAAGCATTATTCACCAAATAAGATTTTTTTCTAATAATTATATGAGAAAAATCCCCTAAACCCATCATCAAGAGATTGTGAGGAGGGTATCTCAAATTTACTTACTATCTATTGGTAATTGTGAAGGGTTGTATAAAAATATACAAATGATATATATCTCATTAATAAGATCTTATGAAAACTTAAGGGCTATATGTTCCCAATGAAAACTCATTGCACATTAGAATCTAAGAGTGCATAAGGTATATAAGAAAATAAAGATTTATAATAAAAAATAAAATTAGTAACCTTCTCATTCGCTCCCTTCCTACAATAAAATGGAAGTTAGAGAAGGATAATTGGGACCCAATGCTTTCCTATTGTTTTTGGATATAATGTTTTAATAGTATCTCAAAAGAGTGTACAGAGTGGTCAGGAAGTGATCAAAACCAATCCAATGTAGTGTCATTTAGGGATCACGAGAATAGTTTCACTAATAGTGAATCTTGAAATAAAAATTTATTGCATAATGCTACGAAGGTAGACAAATGGATCTATGGATCACTCTTACCATTGTATTTCTTGAATCTAGGTAGTTCAAATCTTGTGGGAAGGTGAGTATCAAGAATAGGTAAATAAAGTGGACCTCATATGGAATATAGAGGGATTGGCAACTAAGTGATTACAGTAGAAATAAATGCATGTTGATGCTATAAGATACCAACATTTTGTATTAATTGGTTTATAATAGGATTGGTGGAATTAATGGAGGTGTAAGAGAAATAGACATATCTACATAAGAACCAAGGGGATGATAAGTATTGAACTGTTCATTGTAAAGTAAAAAATATAGAAAAATCTAATAGATGAGGCATGTATTTCCATTGACTATGTAGTACTTTTAGCCATATTTGTGTTAAAAGATATAATGTATAGTCGAAATTGACATTGACATAGACAACTATGTGTCATTTATATTAAAATATGAATTTTGGGATCCTTCTATGGTCACCATGATGGTGGGGACACTGTTATGTATGATGTGAGTCAATCCTCAAAGGAACTCAAGACCCTTAAAGTGACTAGTTAAAATCTCATAGATAGCTTCAACCAAGGGAATATTCTCACTAGAATTTTTGTCATTTGTAATAGTTTCACATAATCTCCTAGGTGCTAATAAATATATTTTACTTTAGAGGGTGAGACTTGTAAGGTGACCTCATGATTGAAACTAGCATCCATGTCAAGCATGTTGATTGAAGGAGAAACATGTTGGATAGTTATTTGAGAAATAGAAGGAATCCTACTATTACTTGGTCAAAAAAAAATCTTGAAGAGGAGTTGTGGCATCCCTAGAGTAAGACATGTTAATATCTCAATAGATTTGGTGTACTACATTATTGGATTACAAATATTGGGTTGTGAAACTCATAAATAGTCTCGCAACACACAATCAAAGATTCCAAAAATGAATTAGATTGTTTATTTTTTTGTTTAAGTTTGATGCACTAAGGATGATGTCAAGTAAGAGTTAGGTTCATGGATATAGATTGAAATTTGACTCTACCAAATAAATACTAGTTGTCCTTGAGAGTGATCTCAATAACTCTACACTCAGGTTAACTAGCTATGTTGACATTAACCTACTTTTGTTTTAGAATAGATCAATTAGTTAATCCTTAAGTTTTCCATATAAAAATAAATAATGTCTACTCAATTAAGCTAAAATACTTGAATGAAGCAAATTGTTGGTATTTATTGACAAATAAGCAATAGAAAGGAACTTGACACCAAAATTTAGAGTTGATTGGTTTAATGGCATTGCTTAGTGTGGATGATTGTGCAATGTGTTGAAGTCCTATATAGCAAAAAAAAACTAGAACATGTATATGTCATCGAAAAATGCTTGAAATCATAGAAAGGAAATAAATAAAATACTAGAAGATTGCTAATGACTTGGAGAATATAATAGAAGAGAATTTATGCTAAAATAGTGCTAATAAATTGATAAAATAACAAAGAGATAGAAGATGGAAAGATATCACGAAAACCACTATAAGTTGAAAATATTCCTCTAATACATCTTGTAGCTTAAATAAGGAAAAAATATTTTGATAGCTATTGTGGGTTTGTATTTAGATCAAATCCTTGTTTTGGTATCTCTACCTCCACAATAAGATATTTTTGATAATAATGTTTGAATTACAAAAATGCAATATAAGGGAAATGATTGTGCTACAATATAATGTAAATATCAATGCAATGAACAAGTCTGATTCATTAATGCCAAAGAGACAAGCACAAAGAAATATAATAACAATGAGAATAAAAGAAGTTGGAGTAACACATAAGAACATTATCATGGAACACTGGAAGAATGATGAAGATTGAAATGCCTAGAAATCGTCATGGAGCTCAATTTTTTGCAATACATCACATAGAGGTCTATGTGAAGCACTAGTATCTAGACAATTTGAGTTGAACAAAAATAAAAAATAGTAGAAATAACACAAACAAGATACTTGAAACATAAAAAAGGAAAAAAACAATACAAAGATGTTAAACCTTCGACATTGAAAAAAAAAATACCAAAATAAATACAAAATAAAACATAGAATTATTAAAATATACAATTTTTGAGATTACAACTAATTTGACCATATTAATTTGAACATACTAATTTTAGCTAAGATACTATTAATTTGAACATATTATTTTTTTATATTTTAGTGTGACACCATTCTTTTTCTTTAACTAATTCCACATTAAGGTTAAAATAAATAAAATCCAAATTAATAGACCTCACGATGTGAATGACTTCTTGTTGTATTGTCGTTGAGTGAATCAAATTCTGATCTTGTTCAACTGCATCGACAATGATATTATTTATTAGTTTTTGCATAAAGAATACACAAACCCCGAAAAGTGTGATGCCGAGGTAGGATCATGTAAACACAGAAGGCATTCTGTTTAAAAGTAGCCAATAATTGGTAATTCCAGTTAGTTGGGTACGCTTTCCAGTCATGGAAAATCGCAGAAGTTTTGTATTTTTGCAATTGGGTATTGTTCTGCTGATAGTTTCAGGTGCCTTGGGAGCTCCTGCATCTCATCTTGTGGAGAAGTTGCCAGGCCAAACAAGGGATGTTAGGTTCAAGCAGTATGCTGGATATATCACCATTAATGCAGAGAAAGCCTTGTTTTATTATTTTGTAGAGGCTGATACTGATAAACCCACATCGAGTCCATTAGCCTTATGGCTAACAGGAGGTAACAATAACAATAATCTATTGGTTTTTAGTATAGGTTGAGCTAATTGATAAAAAAAATTCAAATCATGTTCAATCACAAACTTCTGAAATATTTTTCCTTGGTGGTTTTTAACCAACTCACCAAGGTGATCTTCCGGGTTTTATGATCTTCTGGGTTTTATCATATCAACATTTACCCTGATTATATTGCAGGGCCTGGATGTTCATCTCTTGGGTATGGAGCATTCGAGGAGCATGGCCCTTTCAGACCCAAGGGAGATCTTTTGGTGGAGGATATCTACTCTTGGAATAGAGGTAGTGGGTTACTGATTCATAATTTTTTGGGGGTTAAAATAGATATTTATATCCACCATGATGTGTATATTCATCACTGATGCTTCGATCTATCCATGGCAGAAACAAATGTATTGTATGTGGAGAGCCCAATTGGAGTGGGATTCTCATATTCTAATAACACTAAGGACTATCAGAATTTTAATGATGTTTCAGCTGGTATGTTAGATATCTCTGTTATTGTTGGTGTGTGGTTTGGATGGGCAATATGGAAGGGGATTGAATCTAATAAAAGGCTATTGATTGATACAGCTGAAGACAATCTGGCATTCCTTTTGAATTGGTATGAGAAATTTCCAGAGTTCAGAGATGTAGACTTTTACATAACTGGGGAGAGCTATGCAGGTATGACCAGATTTTCTTTGCTTAGATATTTTCAGCATTCCTTAAAGCTGATTATGATGTATATATATGTGATTATTTGGGTACTTTTCAGGGCACTATGTTCCTCAACTAACAACTCTTGTTATGAACTACAACAAAAAGAAGAATATGAAGCCTATAAATTTGAAAGGAATCTCTGTATGTTTTATTTTCTAAGACCATTTTCACACTTTCATTGAATTAATCACATGGATTACTTGTGGTTTGCTTGTGTTTGATATATACCGGTCTAATGCTTTTAGTTTTGTGATTATCATAAGGGCAGTTAGGGAATCCTTTTCTGGATATCGAGATCAGTATAAACAATGGAGAATATCTGTGGTCACATGGTCTAATTTCAGACAGAACATACAGATTTACTCAAAAAGTTTGTAACACTTCTAGACAGTGGATTGAAGAATTTGGCAATGGCGAATTATCTGATGCTTGTTCAAATGTATCTTCGATGATGGATCTTGAAATGGGAAATGTAAATGCTTATGATGTTATTTTAGATGATTGTGTTTCAAACAGTCAAATGCAGACAAGGGCATTACAGAGAAAACATACAAAGTTTCAAAAGAAAGTAAGTTATGGATCGAATCTTGTTGGGAGTACATTGTTGTTGTGTTTTTGAATTTCAATTTGTGGTATTCACTTAATCAAAGACATTGTTCATTGTTGTGGTGATTATTGGTGTAGATTTCACAAAATAGTGTTGATGTATGTATTGAAAATGAAATATCTGCATACATCAATAGGGATGATGTACAGAAGGCACTTCATGCAAACATAAGTGGCAACTTACCTGGCCCTTGGACCTTATGCAGTAGGTATGTTCTTGTAATTTGTGTTGGTGAGGACATGGTAAACATTGGGGATAAGAGGAAATGGTTGAATTTTATTTATTTTATTTTTTGGTTTATGTTTTAATATATTTAATCTTGTGTTATATGAAAGTTTTTTTTATATTATTATTTTACTTAGAATATTTTTTATTAAATTTAAGTATATGATCATACATGTTTTTGACATGTTATGTTCAATAAATTATGATAGGTTCAAAGTCCTTGTTATGGAAGATTTATAATTGAATTATATGATTGATGGTAAATCATTATGTGCATTCAGCATACTCGATTATGATTCTAAAGATAGGTTAATCAACATCATACCAATTCTCTCCAACCTTCTCGAGGGTGGTGTGCATGTTATACTTTATGGGTGAGTTATATTTAAAAGAGATTGTTTTCCTTCTAGCCCTAATTTGTGCCTTGAATTTTTATTTTCCTTTTAGCCCCAACGTTGTTTCAATGTGTAATGGAAAGTTGAATTTAAATGATATTTGCAGAGGGGATCAAGACTCTCTTGTACCCTTTTCTGCAACAAGAACCATTGCTGATATGTTGGCTAAGACTCTACATCTACTCACAATGATACCATATAGACCTTGGTATGATCATCAACAGGTGAATTCTATAACTTAAATGCCATCAATTTTTTGTTATACATATTGAAAATTATGCATATGGAAAATCCTAGAGTTCCTAAAAGTTGTAGATATCCTCCATGTGAAAGTAGAGTATTAGGTTAAAATGGCTTGTAATGGGTAATATGGAAGTTCTCATCCTTAAACAAATGGGTTGTTGTTGGCTAAAGAATTAAATAGTTCATTAGCTTCTATTGAGTCTGTCTAGAAAATCTAAATGATATATATGTATGTATACTTGTTACTAATATAAAGTTATGATTGAAATAGATAGCAGGATGGACTCAAGCATATGGACACAGAATGAAGGACAATAATAATACCATTTTGACATTTGCAACTGTGAGAGGTGCAGCACATGAAGTGCCATATACTAATCCATCTCAAGGATTGACTCTTTATAGATCATTCATTAGAGGCTTACCTCTACCTTCACCTCCAATGTAAAGTGGTGTAACCTCCAAAAATAATTTTTCTTGTTTACAAATCAAAGGAAAGAGATTGAAATAAATGCCAATTTTCAAATCAAGTTTTTAAAATTAGTATGGTTAGAAAAGAAGTTTCTTAAGATGAGATAAGAATGTCTAAAAAAACTAACTATTATAGGTTTGGTGAAAATAATATTTTATATTATTTAAGGTAAATAAATATATGTCTGTTACTTGGGTTCCAAAGGAATCTCATGTGAGAGAAAAAATATTTTTATAAAATTATTGGACATAGTCATCTCAAAAAAAATTATATATTATTTGATTCCTATATAATTATGAGTTATACAAAAGATAAAACCGCAAATTAATTAAGAGACGTGTTAGCAAGAAAAATGCACAAATGAAGGGTTTGAACTTAAGTTTCTTGAGAGTTGTATTTATACCCTAATATGAGTAATAAAAGGAATTCAAGACTTCATAATACCTTATACATCCTATAGGATTCTCGACTATCATAAGATTTTAATCCATGAATTCCCTAAATGTTAAGCCCTAAAGCTTAAAACCCTATAGCTTTATCCCTAGCATGTCACTTTATGTTCTAATTTGAAAGTGACTACTTCAACCAGTTCTAAGTCACTTAAGTTGCCTTGTAGAGTCTTTTTATTCGTATGCTAATCGGTCCCTATGTTCTAATCACTTACCCTTTTTGATGATGGATAATTGTGTGTGATCTGAAATGTCGAAAGGAAAAATAGACATAGTTGAATCCAAAAACTTATTTCCACTTACCCTTTCATCAAACATGTGTGCTTTATTAGGTCACTTAAGTCCCTTGTCTAAGCCTTAAAAATTTGGCCCAGCACTTTCCATGTTGGATCCATGTGTCAAGCCTTCATTTTACTGTACATAAGTATTTTTTCATGGCCTCCTTTTCGAATTTTGGTTGAAGGACGTGAGATTGTGAGATTATGACATTTGTATTAAAGGTGTCGACTTTTGTCTTTATTGCAACAACTTTGTATTCTGCGAGTTCTTATTAATAGCCCATAGGTGAATACCTTCAAGGTATTTTCCCTAGTGGCGTACATGTGGTGGGTTTTTATTGTGTGGCACTCGAGTTTCTTATCATAGGCTCAAACTAGTCAAGTCCCTTCAACCTATGAAGGCACAACGAATTGCCATGTGTAACAAGTGAATTGTTCACTTTTCAATGTGGTGTAGTGCTAGTGTCATTAACAAATGGAGCCTTCTAGCACATGAATCCTATTCAATGTGGGCCTAGGTTTCTTCTTTATAGTTAAAGCTAATGCTCATGGTGGTGCCCAAGTTCCACATGTGATATCATGAGCCAGATTCTTATCATGAGTTCTTATGGTCAAGACAACTTCAAAACATGGTAAAAAAAATGGTTACACGTTTTTATTTTGAGTTTATCTAGGAGAATGTCAAAATCTAAAAACATGAAAAAACTTTTTACTAGTGAACAAAATATATTGAGTACAATAGTATGCATATTAATATATAAATGATGAGTGTGCAAATGTAATGAGAAACCTTGCATATACAGGCAAGGTAGATGAGGTGAGAAGGTAGGAGAGAATGACTAACTAAGCCTTTGAAGGTGCAACAGTTGTGGGCTCACTTGACATGTGCATGATCAAGTATAAAGTGTTGATACAATAGGTGTCTCAAATGATGAGGACACATGTCTCAATGCTTTGAAGTGAAACAAAATCATAAGAAAACTAAGTAAACTTAACTTATAAGTGTGAATAGGTCAATCCTAGAAAGGTGATTAGCTAATTAGGTGAATAATTACTCCATTTACACTAAAACCCCCCCTTAAGTGCAACCTAGGGAGTAATGTATGCAATATGATGAGTCTTGGCTACTATGCCATGTTAGGTACTCATATACAAATTTCTCATAAATTGGAGTAAAGGAGAAACCCAGTGGGAAATAAAAACCCCTCTCTAAAAGAGAAATGATGCAATGAAATAAAATGTACAAGTGAAGAGGATAGAAGGACTCATGATGAGCCCCTAGGAGAGAAAAAGAGAGACTATGGAGCCTCCCAGTAGTAAAAATATTTTCAAATAAATCAAAGGTCATGAAAACCATAGATTTGTCCATGTCGAATGCAAATCATAAGCTAATATTCAAAATTTGAAAAAGGTTACCTACGACCACCATGTTCACGTGTATGAGATTCAATGACATTTTTTGCTAATATCTACCAAATTCTTCTATATTTTCAAGGTAATTGCATTTTTTGAGTTCCAAGAAGCCTTTTAAAGTGTCCTCTATGAATAATGTGTGAAATTCAAGTTGTTTGAGCATTCCAAATTTAAAGTTAGGGTTCCCCAAGTTAAAACATGGGTAAGTTTATTTCTCGGCCTAATTTTACTCTATTTTCATTAGGTCTAATTTTATTTCAAAATAAAAAATAAATGTTGTAGAATGTGTGAATTTTAAGGATAAATTAAAGAACCCTAGCTTACTATGAAACCTTTATTTTATAAAACAAAACCCCTATTTTCAAAATGGTCAAATTATTGGGAAGGTTAAAAAGGGGTTTGGATGAGGATATATTGCAACAAGTACTTGGGTCATCTAAGAGAGCTAAGAATGCTCAAGGATCTAGTATACTTTTAGATAGATTGGTGGATAGAGTAGATGATGTTAGGGATGCCACTATCTCAGCCTAGGATTGGAATTTGTTTAGGTATGGATTTTAAAAGTGTCAATTACCAAGATCTCTAACATATAGAATTTAGATTTGGGACAACTAGTAGTACCGTATGTGTTTATAAATGTGGAATTGATCAAATAAATTGCAAAGAGGTATGACCCCAACACAAGTACTATATTTAATGATAAGGGTATTAATTTGGTGAGTATGGATAGGGGTTATATTTGTGAGGTCTTCCATTTGAATAAGAATGCACAATTGACCTCAGATCATTCCAAAGAGAATATCTAAGGGATATGGAGAGTTTCAAAATTAAATAGCTCCTTTGTTACAAAAAAAGAGGTCCAAACAGGAAATTACTGAGGTTCACTTGGGATGGAGTAGAACCTTTCAACTATGATATATTTGAGGACTGCTTAATCAACACCTAATATGGACTATGTTAGGTTTTAGCAATGGATGCCAAGATGTAGATATCAACATCCTCATTAGTAGTGGCTAAAGATGTACAACATAGGGACATGAGTAGAAACTTTGATTATGCCACATCCATCTCTGATAGAATTCACAAGGAACTAATGGAAATAAAAGGTGAGAATTTTGTACACTCTAAGTGGTATTTTATCCTCTAGCACATCATCTTATATAGTGGCAAACATATTTGGGCCCCTCAAAATTAGATAAGATCCTAGTATGAGAATAGATTCATCTCGCTATTCCAAGAGTGGACTTACATCTAGGACATGCATTGTGATAAATCCGACTATATAACTTTTTTAACGATTCTTTGTCAGGGAGGTAATAAAAAAATTAGGGTTTCCAATCGATTGGAGACTATCTGAAAGGGTTAGAAGATTATTGAGGTCACTTGACTTGACTCCAATTTAGGATTTCATGACAATTGAGGTGATTAGTTCTTTCATGTTCACTACATTGTAATCAAATTTTATGGTGCACTATTTACACCCCACATACTGCCAAGGTCAGTGCCAGATAGAGTGCCATTTATGGAAATCATGTGGTAGTTGAATGAGGTTGATAAGAACCATTCGAGTAATATGAAGAAAGGGTCATTCATGCCACCAAGTATTATTTTTTTTACTTCATGATCACTTCCAAAGAAGGATTAGAGTTGTTATACTCAAAATTGTAACCATAAAGGATGAAGGTGGATGTGCAAATAAATTGTCCTTGAGCACTACATTCATTAGGTAAGAACCAAAGGCAAATTGGTTGGTTGCACACACCAATTTGACAAAATTGAGGATTTGATTAGAAACTGCTCCTTTGAGGCTAATGTCCAAAAAAGGGGAGAATCTTACGTAAGGATTCATATTACAAAATAGAAGAAGAAAGGATCAAATGCTTCTTAAAATGGAGCATACTTAGAGATTGAGGACCTAATCCACAAGATTTTTCAATCTCATGATTGAGACTCCTAAATTAGAAGTGAAATGGCCTAGGCCTGCAACTTAGATCATTATGCAATAGCCTCCTCAAAAAATTCAACCTTTACATCAAGTAGGTTCTCAACCCTTGGTTGAGTATCCTTATGATAAGGATGATGTGCCAAACATTGAAGAGATTAGGCAATCAACGAATTCACCCCAAAGGATTGTGGTTGAGGATCCCCTCATGAGGGAGTGATGATCAATTTTGAGATTGGAGGAGATGCCATAAATGATGTTAGGGAATTGGCATGTAAAAATTTCATGTCAAATGATAAATTTTCCAATTCCAAGGAGTTCAAACAATTATTGATTAATAATAAGGTATAAGAATATGCCTTGATCATGGAGGAGCAAAAAAAGAAGATTTCCAAGGATGAATGGGAGGAGATCGGTAAAAATATTGTGGAGGAGGTCAATTTTAGTGTTAGTCAATTTACTCTTGAGGAGGGAAGGAAGATTGTAAGAAAAAGTGGGTGCCTACTTTTAGAAGGATGGGATATTGGATCTACATATGCTTTGTATATATTACACCCCAATTGTGTAATTATTATTTACTATTACTATGCAGGGTAAAATGTGAATGTAATGTGAATTCAGTGGATGAATAAATTGTGTGTGCTCTTTGTTATCACTGCCTTATGAATGAATGCCATCTCATTTAATATTATATAAAGGAATGCATTTATGTGTTAGGGATGAATATTGTATTAATATTCTAACTTTGGAGATGTATTATGTATATTGCATAATTTGTGAATAACTGATTGTCGTGTGCAAGTGTTAGTGATTGTAGGTATATGTTCAATTCCTCCAAGTGGAGGGGAAGTATCACTCAAGAGAAGTTCTTGGTCGAGTAACCAGTAACGTAACCTATATGAGCTTACACACACCACAATAGAATAATTGAGTCAAGTTATTAAGTGGGAAATTGGTAAGTCATCCCTAGTCAATATGTTTGCATTAGTAAGAGTCTAGTTTACTTTTGAGTGCACTATTGGGTGATTTTTATAGGTTTGAGCTTGAGAGTTCTTTCCTTGTTACTATGCTTGTATTGATATGTGGAACATATGAGGGATATGTATATACACACACATGCATGATGATGATAGACTATATGCATAAAGGAACTTGTACATGAGGGTACATAGGTAGACATATCTATGCACACTCATGCACAAGTTGCTTATGGGTATGGAACTATCTGATGGATCTCACGACATGTATATGTATACATATAGATATATCGCTCGTAGGCTCTAATCAATATCATTTTAATTGTATGTGATTTTGATGTATGAATCAAATGTGTATATATATAATGTATATATAATGTATATACATATATCCATATGTATATATGTATCTATATATGTGTATGGTGGCAAGTGGATATGCCCATACGAATGTATCGATACATGTATACAACGTATATATATATATATATATATATATATATATATATATATATGTATGTATGTGTGTATGTATGTATGTATGTATGTACACACAACCCATATATTAATATAATAACGTGATTGTTATCTTTATGTATTCATTTGTATATCGATTATATATACATGCTTTATTGACATATGATAAGTATGGATATATATTAACATATACATATATATTTATGTATGCGTGTTAATATATATATGTAAGTATATAAATACGTATATGTTATATATATGAATTTAATGATATTTGCTTTGAGATCGACTATCTAAAGAAATGATTATCAGCTGATTTATAATGCTATTTATATGGTTTTGAAGTCGATTATCTTAAACAACTTTGAGGCTGGCTATGAGATAATAATGACTATATTCTTTAGCTACTTTATACTTTTGTTGTCTGTGAAAGGAGAGTTTATAATTTGCAAACATTGAGCAGTCATTAAGTTGATGAAATGATAATAGAATAAGTTGATGCCTCTTTTGTGGAAGTCGTGGACTTAGTAAACTATTTATACCCTATTTTTATGTATCGATCAACATCTGTTAAAGTGTGCAAATCTGTCAATGACTTTTTCAGTCAATTTAATATATGGATTAACTCATACTATGACTTACTCAATAAGAGGCATGGTGTGGAAAATCTGATGTTGACTATTTTAGATGTAAAGGAAATCGAACCAAATCTGTATGTGATTATGAAACTTGGTGCCACCTTTGAATCCTTATTCTTGTAGATATCCATTTTGAGATGCAAACTAAATTCTATCATGTGGGATTTGAATTGGTCTCTAATTGTTGTCATTTAACTAAGTCGACCTATAGTTGTTCAAGTTGATTATGTGCTTATATGTTTTCCATATTTTGAGCTAATATTGATGTGTTGTTATGCATGCTTCTTGTTGTCAAAACCATGCCTAAACTGTAGGTAGAATGGTTACCAAATTGTTGTATAAATAGTGGGCTTGTTCATTAGTTTTGGATGCATTCTTCTTGAGAAAAGTCTCTACATTTTATCTACATTCCTATCTGTAATATTCTTTCAAGAACAGTGACTGAGAGCCTTGAGTTTTAGAGAGAGTTTATTATTATCATTGAGAGGTGTATTTTCCAACTTGCGAGATTAGTGGTTAGTGATTCTTGCTAAAGGATTGATACTAGGCTAGTTGCTGATTTGGAAGTGTTGTGACTGCAACCAGTTAATTGGAAAGCTTATCACAGGCATGAGGATATTCTCCCCTTGTTTGTTTTAGTGTTGAATGATTTTTTCTTGAATGTTAAAACTAGTCTTTTATAGCTATTTGCATATAGGGGAAAGTATTTCTTTCTTGAAAAGAAAAGTGGAAACTATTTACTCTATTTGTGTAATTTTTGTAATTACTCCATGATAGGAGAGATTGTTTATCATAGGTATGTTATTACACTAGATGTGATTAAACATGGGAAAGAGAGACTGTTTGTCATAGGTATTGTTATTATACTAGATATGATTAAACACAGACAAAATTAAGGAACACTCATTTTTTGATAATTAATTATGCTCGATGGCTAGTAGGTTACTCTTGGGATTGTTGTCCAATGAAGGGAGGGAACTAGTAGGTTACTCCTAGGAATGTTGTCTAGTGAAGGGAGGGAACTATTACTTTGCTTAAAGATTTGTGTTACCTTAGGTTGTGTCATAGAGATAGGTTATCATGGGGAGTAGCTTACCCATGGAGAGGGATTTCCTAAGCATAGATATAATAGTCTTAAGTCAAAATGAGCTTGCTATAGTGTAAGTGAATGTTAGACCATCATTCAAAGTATTGAGTGAGAGTACTTTGGCCAAAGTAGTTTGAATGCCCTAGGCTCCACTATCAGTTCATCATGTCCATTTAAATGCATGAAGGCTACCTAGTATAGGTTATAAATCCTAGTCATGTAGAGCACAACACTAAGCTCATAGTGGTATATCGTATGGGGTTACCCAACCAATATCTTCATCAAAGGGTATGATCATCTATCATTGATAGATGTGTGGGGGACTGCATATGAGTCAAAATGAGCTTGCTATAGTGTAAGTGAATGTTAGACCATCATTCAAAGTATTGAGTGAGAATACTTTGGCCAAAGTAGTTTGAATGCCCTACGCTCCATTATCAGTTCACCGTGTCCATTTAAATACATGAAGGCTACCCAGTGTAGGTTGTAAATCCTAGTCATGTAGGGCACAACACTAAGTTCAAAGTGGTATGTCATACGGGGTTACCCAACCAATACCTTCGTCAAAGGGTATGGTCATCTATCATTGATAGATTTGTGAGGGACTGCATATGAGTTTGTGGTTGGTGAAAAAGTGCTTGATTGATGCTTCTCCTCCTTAGCAGGCAACAAAAGATCAAGGTTTTGAAAAGTGGATTCCTGGACCATCTATATCTTATGCTATGAATCTCAAAGGAGTTGTGTATGTAGTTTTGTAATTTCTTGGTATATTGTACTTTATGAAATATTGTAATGAAATGGAAATGATTATTGTATGATGTTATAGCATCTTTGTTCATATACTCTCAATAAAAGGATTTTTTTTATTGAAATGGCTTATTACATAGTTTATTTTACTCACACAATAAAAGATTAGGAAATTTACTTCAGTGAATGTTTGCCATATTATAGGATACCATCAAAAGGAAGGAAACTGATGAGCCTATATGTCAATATAATGAACAATATCTATACCTTGGCTAAGGGTTGAATGCAAAATATGAAGTCCTAGAAATATGGTCACTACATCCAAAAAAATAAGCCACAAGTGATTAAGGATGTGAATGAGCTCATTGACAGCCTTATTATCAAAATACTTACAAAAAGTAGTGCTCCATAGGTAGCGACTTTGGTTGTTAAAACCACTTTTTTAGTGAAGCTACAATAAAAAAGTAGCATGCAGACTTTGATAAGGCACAATAAGAGAATTTGAAGCTATTGCAAGAATACAAAAAAAAAATGGCCTTACTACCCCCTTCTTACAATATTAGTGTAGTACTAATGACTACTCAAACATCCACATCCTCCATAGATACATATTTTTAGGATAGGGAAACTTTTACCCTCAATATCAGTGAGTTGAAAGAAGAGTTGGGGTAGAGCAATGAAATTGAGAAAAAACTAGGGAGGAAGGTGATAAAAAGTTAGTTGATTTGGTGGATAATCTATTGGTACATAGATTATCTTGTATCCTACATCACCTAGAGGGTACATGGAATGGATTTAACACTTTGAGAAATACTTATGCCAACCATGTTTGATTAAGAAACAATTTGAAAGGCATTATGGATGTTTGGAATCCAAGAATGCCAATAATAAGAAAAATGATAGATCATGCTAATTTTTATGTTATTGCCCCTGATAATATATCAATTTTTTTGGATAATATCAATACCTTGGAAAATATTCTATGTTCATGGAGAGGATTTTGAATACTTTTGAAGAGATGGAAGGAGATTTAATGCCAAATACAGTAACAAATGGAGAAATAAAGGCATATAAATATTGGAGGTCAAAATTTAGCAATATTTTTCTCCCATCCTCAATTCAATTTGTGCTAACAACAAAGTAGACATGGAGTTATGTAATGTTGCATTGGAAAAATTGATAGTTAGAAACAAGATTGGTTAGGTTCTCTAAAGATATTGAGGAGTGGTCAAACGAGGAATATTTGGCTCATTTGAATAATTCCAACTAAAATCTTACTCTTCACCTTCAGATGAAATATTTGTAGCATGGGTTCAAGGGTACAAATGAAACTATATTTGGTTGCTTCAAATTTATCTTCATCTACACACTTGGGAGTATTTTATGTAGCAGATTCAACAATGGTTTTATCTTTGAGCATAATTTTTTTTAATATTTCATGAGGTAGTTGTACTGATGGAGGAGGGGTCTCACACACAAACCATCTCATACAAACATCTAACAAAAACAAAAATCAATGTGCAAAAATCTGCAACAAGATTATAACTCTTATATTCAACTTCTTCAGCATAGTTTTTCCAAACTCTGGAAATACATACAAAACCCTCTAAAAAGATGATTACAACAAATAAATCAGTCTCATGGACTGATTTACAATAATATAAATGAGTCTCAAACTTATCTATGATAGTAAATTAGCAAACTAAATTAAAAACAACTCTTTCACTTCACATACAAACTCAACCCACAACCTGTAGTGGCAATCTTTAACCCATAATTGTTCCTATCTTGCACAATGATCTCAAAACTTCAAATTTTTGTCTTCAAAACCTCATACCTACAACCAAATTTCTTCCAACAACCCTTGGAGAAAAGGCTACACCCTTGTCCTTCCACTCCCCATTGCAATAATGAACTCTCTTTGTCATGTCTTCCTCTTTGCCTTTTTCAACCAAAATGTAACTTCGAAGAAATGTAATGCCTCCAACCTAGAAAAACCCTCAAAAATAAAGAAATTAAATATTAAATATTTATTACACGCTCTTAAACACTCCCATGAAATATTAGGCCAAGAAAAGCAGCCACTCCTCACAAATAGGAGCCAAACTTAGCAAAAATCAGCAATTACACAACTTGGGCGTCCAAATCTTCCATATTAAAGCTAAGGGGATTTAATGAGTTGTTCCCACTTGTATTTCCCCAAAAATCCACACCCAAAATGTTTTTTTTCCTTTTTGAACTTAAAACAAAAAAAACAAAATTTGCCTCCTAAACTATCTCCAACACCATAATTTTTGCAACAATAAAATAAGGCCAATTATTTTAATTCCATATTTTGGCCTTAATGTCACATTTATTTCTCACACAAAAATTATTAAAATTAAATTTAAATTTAAATTTAAATCACTCCTTTTTTTGGTTGATGTTGATCACACTTTCACGTAAGATGCTCCTACTTTAGACACCCTAGGCAGAAAGAAATGTTTCATGAGTTGCACTCAAAAACATTTGTAGAACCTATGCTTGTTTTGGATCCACCTAATTTCTTTATCTACTGGAATATTCTTATTCATCAAATTCTACAATCTTAACACATTATATCCTTTCATCTTTACTCCTCTACCCTTCATGTATTTCAAAACTTTTAATCCGACCTCCCACCAATATATTCCATTAGAATTAACAATCAAACATATACCTCCACTTTCAACAAAATAAATGTACTTCATTATCTCTATTGTTTTTTACCTTTCTCCTCTCCTTCCACCATGTCTCCTCCATGAAATTTCACTATTTCAATGCCTTATGTAAAACATAACATCACTACAAACTTATTTCTTTCACTCAAAAAAAAATTAGTGTCATTATCAAGAGACTCATTTTCCACTTTCCCTAACAAGGAATCATAGTCACAAATCAAAAAATCCTTATGTCCACTTTTCTCTAACAAATATTTATTAGAAAAATCTTCATTTACCTTCACTTTACACTCTTCAAATTCAACTTTGTCAAATTGATCTACTGCTGCAAGAAAGTATTCATTAAAGAAAACATCAAAATCTGATTATACCTCATCTTTTGCTGCAACCTTCGTCTCACCTGAGGTTAACTCATCCCATTCTCTTTCAACAGCTTCCATCTATATCAATAAATCATCCCCTTCACTTTATTATGTGTCCTTCAAAGGACACTCTTATGCTGCAACTTCATTATACTAACATTCATCTTCATAACAACATTTATCAAAATTAAATTTTGCCTCAATATCCTCCACTACTGCAACTTTTTCTTCCCTTGTAATAAGTTGATCTCATTCTCTTTCAATCTAAATGAGTAAATCATCCTTCCCAACTTTATACGTGTTCTTTAAATAACTCTCTTCTATTGTTGCAATCACTATAGTCTCGTCCTCCATGTCTTCCAATAGGCATCCCTCAGCTTCAGGTTCCTCAATATTTTCATACTCATCCTCTTCCTCTTCCTCGATGTCACATGCATGACACTCTATTGCATCCTCTTTCTTTCCTACATTGAAAACATCAATAGAAAGATAATAAAAATTACCTTCAACTCTTCTCTTCTCTTGTTTCCTCCTCGCAATCTCTACTCTCATTTCATCTATTTGTTGTTGCATCTTTATCATTTCTCTTTCTCTTACTTTCCAAAGCCTCTCTCTTGTTTCCTCTAGTCTGGGAATCCTTAGAATCCATCCAATAACAAAATTTATTCTCCTTTTTCTCTTTTCCATTTTCAAGATCTCACAATGCCTTAACAACACAAATCTTCAAACCCTCAAGTTTTACTTATGTAAACTACCTCCTTCAACGATCTGTTTACAAAACCCTCTTCCAATATTCACCAATATTATTGTAAAATTCCTCCTTTAGCTATCTATTTACAATCATGGGAACCTCAGTTCCTTAAATCATCTAAAAATTTCTTCTTACTACTTTCACATTCATCTGCAAGAAAAATCCACACGTTCTCCACCCTCAAGGCTTGGTGCAAACTACCTCCAATCAACGCTTCTACCTGCACACTCAGGAAATCCCACTCTAATACCATTGATGGAGGAGGGGTCTCACACACAAACCATCTCAAACAAACATCTAACAAAAATAAAAATCAATGTGCAAAAATTTGCAAGATTATAGCTCTTTTATTCAACTTCTTCAACATAGTTTTTCCAAACTCTAGAAATACATACAAAACCCTCTAAAAATATGATTACAACAAATAACTCAATCTCATGGACTGATGTATAGAAATATAAATTATTCTCAAACTTATCTATGATAGGAAATTAAAAAACTACATAAAAAAACAACTCTTTCACTTCACATACAAACTCAACCCACAACCTATAGTGGCAATCTTCAACCCACAATTGTTCCTATCTTGCACAATGATCTCAAAACTTAAAACTGTTGTCTTCAAACCCTCATACCTACAACAAAATTTCTTCCAACATCCCTTGGAGAATTTAGGTTACACCCTTCTCCTTCCATTCCCCATTCTAGCTTGTAATAATTAATCCCCTCTCTATGTCATGCCTTCATCTTTGCCTTTTTCAACCAAAATATAACTCCAAATAAATGTAACACCTACAACCTAGAAAAACCCTCCAAAATAATGAAATAAAATATTAAATATTCATTTACAAGCTCCAAAACACTCCCATGAAGGATTAGGCCAGGAAAAGTAGCCACCTCCTCACAAAGAGGAGTCAAACTTAACAAAAACCAGCAGTTACACAACATAGGTGTCCAAATATTTCATGCTAAAGTTATGGGGCTTTAATGAGTTGTTCCCACTTGTATCTTCCTAAAACACCATGCCCAAAATATCTTTTTTCATGTTTGAACTTAAAAAAAATAAAAAATTGTCTCCTAAACTATCTCCAACACCATAATTTTTGCAACAATAAAATAAGGCCAATTATTTTAATTCCATATTTTGACCTTAATGTCACATTTATCTCACACAAAAATTATTAAAATTAAATTAAAATCAAAATTTAAATAACTCCTTTTTTTGGTTGATGTCGATCACACTTTCACCTAGGATGCTCCTACATCATGTACCTACATTTTTTTGGTTCATGTGAAGAGTTTTTCAAATGAAAATATGACACTTGTTCCAAGGCTCTAATATTGTTTGCTCTCTTGTTCTATAAAAGAGAATTTTAAGCCTTGTTTTAGGATTATGGATATTGTAATTAGTAAAAAATTTGTTTAGAAAAGTCAAGTCTTGTTCTATGTTTTAGGGAAGAAATCATGCAAATTTAATATTCTTTACCTGATGAATATATATCTCAGAATATATAGATACTTGAATATATTGTTCAATGGAAATCATCTCCAATGTATAATTTGATTCATCTTATGAATAATGATAAAATATTTTTGAGTTCATCTTTGCAATTTTGTGCAATGAATTTTTCATTTGTAGCTTCTATTAAAGTAATAGATTAATTTGTTATAATTGAAATTTTGAGAGTGTTGGATTGTTTAGGGATTGTTAAGTAGAATTAAAATCAAATTCTAGCATAGGATATGTTATTGTAAGGAAATTTAATATTGGATATCCACTAAGTATGTTGTATGTTGTTGTTTAGAAGGCATTTGCAAGATTTCATGACTTTGTTACCCATTTTTAAGGCACCAATATGAGAAAATAGGCTTATCACATGCCTAGGATAATTTAAAATAAAAATATTAATGCATTTCTAAGTTATCTTAATTAATTGATGTTCTCATGGTTGGGATTTTAATGTTCACAAGGAATTTAAACAATTAGTGTGCTAATTTTATATATCCTTGTGCCAATGTATGAGCTCTTGTTTGCTATTCCAATATCTTGTGTAAATTTCTAGTTATTCTTAAATATTGTTAAAAGGTAGACTTGCCTAGATTTTGCAGAGCTTAAAATGTAGAAGGATTTTGAAATCCTTGTTCTTTGGCTAACTCCCTATAATTATTTAGCATTAAAATGGCTATTCTATAAAGAATTGTAGTTAATCAATCAGAAGAACCAACACATCCATTAGATGAACATGTGGTATATAATATTCATTGTATATATCTTTGATATAATTATCACTTATACGTAATTCCTTCTCTCAATCCTTCCTCTATCCTATCTCTTCTATTAAATTATCTAATCTTACATAATCTTTTATCTTACTCATCCATGTTCTTATCTCTCACTTATATCTATTCCATATACCTTTTATATAGCTTTTACAGTCACTCATATATGAATCATGCCTTTCTCCCACTTTCCTTTGTAACCTCTTAATACCCTTTTATTTTTCCCTTTCCTTATAATCTTTGGTAAATACTCTTAATTATCCTTTTCCCACAACTTCATCTTTCCCTTTATGACATTTAACCTTATTATATATTTTTTAAGGTATTCAAGTGTGTTTAAGGTTATTTAAGGGCTATATGATCCATATATGGTCCAAATGACATGTGTAGAGATTTTACAATATATTGTAACCTCATGTATATCTCCATTGAGTTCCCAATTCTCATATATTTACTACAAGGCCCTTATTGTAGTGTGAAATATTCAATATTATCCCATATTCTTCTATATGTCTATGTAATATGTGAAAATATTCTTATATGATACCACAAGTCATTTGCAACATAAGATAATTTTATAGAAGGCTATATAATTTTATATATGGTACCACAACTATGTACCAACAAGATGGATGTAATTGATGAAATGGAGAAACATCATTTTTAAGGAAGATAATGGATAAGGAAAAAGTTATTTTTCATTTTAAATTAAGATATATATTATTCAAGAAATTTAGAATTCACATAGATTAATTTATGTTAATCAATATATATATATATATATATATATATATATATATACAAAATTAATTAGAGATTATCCATGGTAAAATGAAAATCATCAAATATAAATTATTTATGAGTGCATATTTTTTTAGGTGTAGTTACAAACTTAAGCACACACAATTTTTCTTTGAATATCATTGAGATAAAATGATAAATTTGAGGATTGTCCACCGTGGCAAGCTCCCAAGAAATATTAACCATATTTAACTTTGGTAGAGTGCTTCATAAACCATCATTTATCATTCAATAGGAATATCCACTTAAAAATCCACTAGTTTGATATTTCATATTTTAATTGTTTCATTCTTAACATTCACTTGTAAAAGGGTTGTTTCAAGTATGTTTTTTTTTATCATATTTTATCTAGTTTTAGTTTTAATATTCTATATATTTTTTTATAATTTTTAATGTGCATTTTTATTTTTATGTGGAAGACACAAATTTGGTTGCATTGATGTGTTTGTGGGTGTGCCAACTTCCAATACTAGTAGTCCCTAACTTCTTTCCAAACACTAATTAAACAATCCAAAATTTAATCTCAATTTATCTCTAGATTCTATTTTTTTATTTCTCTATTTTTAAAATATAAATATTCTTCATCTAATTTCCTAATTCCTTGGTTCATTTATCACTTCTCATTTTCCAATAGTTTGACTTATACAAGAAATATATTCTAAGTAGGACACCTTTAGTTTTCTAAGTAAAGTAACAAAAATTTAGTTTTGTTGGTAAAATAACTATTTGTACTTACCAAATTTAAGAAAAACTAAAGTAGACTCTTTTACTTTAGAATATTAATGGAAAATTAAGATATATAATTTAAGAATTTACCCTTATAAATTAAGTAGGTTATTTATTCCTTATCCAAATTTTTTAAAG
This sequence comes from Sequoiadendron giganteum, assembly GCA_007115665.2. Taxonomy (NCBI): domain Eukaryota; kingdom Viridiplantae; phylum Streptophyta; class Pinopsida; order Cupressales; family Cupressaceae; genus Sequoiadendron; species Sequoiadendron giganteum. The sequence goes on from CM021108.1 coordinate 35,209,481, forward strand.
AAAGATAAATCGTTCACTATAGATAGATATACTATAGCAATTACCATTCAAAATTATGCATCTATATTTTTTGCAAGAAAATTGAGACATGGAATACATTTCCTACACTAATCTATGAGGGAGTATGTGCATAAAATTCACTAGTAATATAGTTTTAAGAAAATAAACATAAAATTAATATATCATAACATAATGATTTATGTGGGGAAAAACCTTTCAAGAGAAAATATCACATTTTCAAGAAACCCAATGTAGTATTCATTATTCAATGGTTACAATACACTTGTAGATTCCAAGCCTTCATAGCATCACCAACAAGAGATCTACAATTGTTTTGACAACATAAAAATAACTACAAAACTCACTATGAAACCTCCATCTAAAGCACCCAATAAATAAGAGAATAAATGCATGAAACGATTAAATGATAATTAGGAAACCATGAGATAAAGCCACCCAAAGTGTGGAATCCAAATTCTTAATCAAAATGCATTGGGCCCAAATCTAAAATAAGTCTATAGACTAAAAATAATAGATTCCCTCGTCTTTCATAAGATTATCATAATTCACTCACCAACTTGAGTGCTTTGTTTTATCTCCATTATCTCAAATAAAATATGTATTATGACATGTCAAAACATCCATCACAAGTTGGTCAATAAGTGTAACCCCCACTAATACATGTATAATGTATCATGAATTCTTTTTATATTTTCAATGCAAGAGGTCCAAGTTTTGAAGGTAATTTCATCTAGTAACTTTATTAAGCCCATTTTTAAAAAACATAAATCTTGAAGAGGTCCATGTCACCATAACCCACTTGGTCTAGTTAAGACCAATTTCAACATTTTTTGGAGCCAAAATCAACCTCTACAACCCTAAAAATTATATTTTATGCTTTGTAGCCTAAAATTAATTTTTTTTCTATTATTAAGATTAGGATGTGAGTTTGACACACCTTTCCTAACATTATCTCAATTTTGAAGAACATTACAAGAGAAAATGGAATACCGACACTATTAGCTATTTTTTATGGTATAAGAGGTCCATACACTTATTGTACCACTTGAACATATATGTGTTAACTAGCTTCATCAATGCATCGACGGAATGAACTGCAAAGTGCCAATTTTTTGTAGTATTATCCTTTTATCCTCTACCATGTCATAAATAAAATAGTACTAGACATTTATGTTCTTTGTCCTTACATGAAAGGTTCTTTAGTGCAGGTTTTTTATTTTGCTTATGTTAGGGGATATTTATTTTTTCCTACTCATTTTATCAAGCTTTCTTAAGTTAATTAGACTTGTTCAATATGATACCATGTGGTGTAATCCATCATCTTAATGTTTCACTCAAGGTCCAACTTTTGAAGGTCACAACGTTTTGATCTAGTAAGTTTAATGAACCTATTTTAAAAAATTATAAAATTTGAAGAGGTCCACATCACCATAACCTATTCGGTCTAGTTAAGACCAATTTCAACACTTTATGAGGCCAAAATCAACCTCTAGAGCCCTAAAAATTATATTTTTATGTTTTATAAAAATATTGGGTTTGCCAGTGATAGTGGTTGCTAGTACAGGGTGTATACTTTGATGAGTCTACACTTCACCGTGGAATAATATGTTGTCTTGCAGATTTATGGAAGTGTTTACAAATGTCAAGTGCACCTATGTTTTAAGTGGCATGAAGTTTGTAGGTCCATGTGTCCATTTGTGGTTGTCTAGTTGGTGAATTTTGATGTTAGGTCACTACCGGTGCCGACCTAATATTATATGAGTATTGCATAAGTTAAGTGTTGATTCGTTATAATAGGTCCACCCTGACCTATCTTATGCATTACAAGTTTGAATTAAGGTGTGAGATGTGTATATTGAGCTGATTTTTTTTCTTGATACATCTAATTAGGCCAACCTAATTGATGTTATAGGTGTTTTTGGATGTGATGGATATATGTGCAAGTTAATTTAAGTGTTGTGTGATGTGGATACAAGTATTTTTTATGTGAATTATGTGAAATTGATCTAAATACAGAGAAAAGAAAAGTATTAGAACCGAGAGATATGAAGTGTGTTGACTCTGTATATTGAGCTTCGGTGGAACTATATTCCAGCATGTTGTAGATGCATTTGTAACAATTAATTTTGGCTATGTGTCACCCCTCTCTTCTATCTTTTTTTATTTCTATGCTTAGTGAGTCCAGTAGGATAGTGAGTCCACTTGAAATGAGCTTTTGTAATATCTTATAACTGATTATAATATATTGTGAACTAATCCTCTTTGTGGTTTTTCCCTTTTTGGGTTTTCCATGTAAAAATTTGGTGTTCATGTGTTATGTGGTTTTGATGGTTACTTTTATGATTTCCTTTCTTATTGAAAATTGATTATGCTATGTGGAATGAATGTTTAAATGTTTAAGTGGTTTTAATGAATATTGATTCACCCCCCCTCTTAGTATTTTGGGTGTTCAACAATTGATATTAGAGCTTAATTCCTTGGAAGAAGCTTAACTGCTTGGGGAAGATCTTGGAGGTTGAATAAATGGCTCTTAGAATATATCCTACTCCTCCAGAAGAAATTCTTGATGTTGGATTCATAGAAGATTATTGCCTAGTTGAAATGAAAGGAGAGCTCAAAATAGCCCTTGAAGATTTGGAAAGGACCGAAAGTGAGAACAAAGATACGAAGAAAATTTTTAAACAAGTAGATGAATGCATTAGAAAGTTGAGAGAGAAAATCAAGAAGTTTAGAGACAGACATAAGGAGGTTAATGAGTAGTTGAAGTAAGAAAATGAGACAATTACCAGTCTGAAAGTGTGAGATAAAGAAGGAAAGGGAGTTGAAAAATGCTTGAATGCTAAGATGAAAATAAAATTTGAAGAATGCTAAAAAATTAAAGAAGAAGTTGTGACCTTGAGATCAGATCTAGAAAAAGCAAAGAATCAAGAAGTAAATTCAAAATGAGTTCTACAATACTTGATGAAATGATTGAAAATCGAAAGAATTATAAAGACAAAGGTGGATTAGGGTTTGAGAAAGGTGAAATCTCAAAGATAGATCAAACTCCAAATTAGGTTGAAAAGAATATCAATGAACATGAGAATATTGAGGACAAGAAGAGAGATGACAAGCAAGTTTGAAATCAAAGGAAAGACTTCAAAAGGCCACTGATTAGACAACCAAATGTACAATGGTACCCATATTTTAATGGTTTTTATTATTCTTGCAATAGATTTGGACATAAGGTTGTAGAAGAAAAATGAAACAAATTTTGCCATCTTTTTCCGATCAATGTTTTACATGCAAAAGATTTGGTCATAAGGCTAGTGCATGCAGAAATCAAATGATGAATGACTATAACAATGGTATGATTTGTTTCAATCTTTTAATGGCTATTGTTATGCATGTAATGGATTTAGGCATAAAGCTAATCAAAGCAGATCTAGAATGGGTGGAAGTAAGCTTGTTCAAAATTTTGTCACTTGTTACAACTACAATAAACTAGGACACATTTCCAAATTTTGTAGAAGAAAGAATGTGAAGAATAATCTAGTAAAGAAGAATGATTCGGTGAAAAAGGATGATCTAGTAGAGATGAAAAAAGAGATGGACAAGATTTGGAGAAAGAAGGAAGATAGTGAAACTAAGCCCGAGTTTTTACTAGCATTTGGTGCAGATGTTTCCTTTGGAAACTAAGTAGAAAAGTTTGGCTTAGTGGGAGCATTAATAAAATATCTTTTATCCACAGCTAGATAAATGATGCTAATGCTTTAACACATGGATATAAGGTGTAGGCTAACATAGTTAACCTATTGGTAAAAGAATCAATAAAAAAATGTTGAGATGCAGAAGTTTGTGGAGCATTTGAAGTTGACTATATATACAGTTAAGGTTTTTACTAGATTTTCAAATTGTGTATTCAATGTGAATTAGGTCAATGCAAAAAATTTTATAAGTGATTGCATGCATAATCTAAGTCATTTGAAAATGGGCATTTGAGGATATTAGAGAAGTGAAGGATCGAAGTGAAGTGTTTGAAGAATTTCAGAAGTTCTTGCATGTGAAATCATAATCAAAAGGTGATTAAGAGGTATTTACAATTTTTGTTCACCCTAAGTTTCAAAAGTGGTTTGAATTTTTTGCACAATGTATACAACATAAGTTGTAGAGTTAGTGGATCATCCATGAACTAAATTCAAATGGCATCTTGAAAAATCCGTAGTGGATGATCCAGATGGTGCATTTTCACACATCCCATATGGTGTTCTACACACATAATATGTAAAGGTATACCTTCATGCAAAGTTGAAATAATATGATCATAGTAAATTGGGTGATGTGTAGGTTAATGAACTCACCTGAGACAACTTCAAACTAAAAATAGAATTTGAGAGCTTGGTGGAGAAGAAGCTCGATGTGTGACACTATTTTCCTAACTTTAGTCGTGATGATGTGTGGGTAAGATTCACCTTGAGAAGAATACATGATAGATTTGTTTGGCTTGATATACCTCACTTGATCAACAAAGAAGTGATTAGGGTTGTTACTGGTTTATGCTCAACCAAATTAGTTTCGGCATTAAAGTTTGTGAAGAATGAAGTAGTGATGGAGTTAACAAGAGAAATGTATGACAAGAGAGATTTGACAATCAAGGATATTAGAGATATGAAATTCAAGTATTTCACCATGATGATTGGCTACAAAATATATTTCACTAACAACCCAAAAAATTAGTAACAATGAATGTAATTAATACAACACATGAGATGGTTGTGAAGGGTGCAGATTATGATTTGTGTGAATTGTTGAGGGCACAATTGATTGAAAACCTACAAAAGACCAAGGACAAAAAGTATGCTTTCAAATTTGGTACTTTGATCATTTGTTTGTTTTTACACTTCTTGAATGAGGTTTCTGGAACAAAGAATCTAGTATGGCTGAAGGAAAAAGTAGTGGGACATCAAATCAAAGGCCACCTAAGGAGGTTAGGTGATGTGGAGACATATGAATTTACATTATGGGTATTTTTCAAAACCTTTCAGAAGAATATATAGGACAAATAAAGGATACCAAAAAGTATGGTGGAAAAATATAAGAATGACATTATTTTCATGGTAAGCAAGGATTGTTGTGTAATGCAAGTTGTCAAGCCTATAACTGTTTGGATCCTAGAAATGGGATATGAAGTTGAAGAAAAGGTAATAATTGGTTTGGATGACCTTATGCTAAGAAAACCTAGAGACACTTCTCAGGAGACATATGGCACCTATGAAGAGAAGCCCATGCAGATGCATATGGATCAAAGGCAAAAAAAATATCAAAAATAATTAAAAAGATGATTGCACAAGTTGTCGAGGCAATGGGCCTCACAAAGGAATGGGTAGAGAAAGCTAAAGTCATGTCTAGATCACCAAAAGGAACATCTAGTAGAAGAAGGTCTGATAGAATAACTACCACCCCTCTGATTTCCCCCAAGTCCTTCGAGACCATGCCATTAACTAGTGGAATGAAGAGAAAGGAGACAAGTACTCTATAAAAAAAATAAGTGCCCCTGTAAAAGAAACTTCTACTCTGGCTAAGCAACAAAGTATGCCTATAAAGGAAAATGAAGTCACGACAAAACAATAAGGAGCTCCTCAAAGGAGAAGAATAAAAACTAAAGAAACAAGAGAGGCATACTTAGGAGGGAATGTTGATGATGATGAAGAAGAAGGGCCACAATTGGTCTAGAAAAGGAAATATGAAGCTTCACAAGGAGAGGAAAGTACACAAAAGGTAATAACTGAAATTGTGGATACAAATGATGAGGATAAAGTAGAAAAGGAAAAACAAGCCTTAATGATTCACATGAGAGAAAAGAAAATAAATTCTGGCAAAGAGAAGAAGTCGCTGGAAGACAAGAAAAATAAAAAGAAGACTCCAATAAGTAAGCATAGCCATATGAAGTTAAATGCTTTATTTAATGGGATTGTCAAGCATGAAATGTTAGAAGAGATTGCTACATTGTATACTACTATGGATGATGTTGACAAGGAAGCAATAGAAGAAGAAATTGTCAAGTACATAGTTGCATTTGAGGTCAACATGAAGAACATCTAAAATCAATTTCCTAAAGATTTAAGGAATGCATTATATGCTAGGAGACAGGAAGCTATCAATGAAGAAGCAAAGTTAAGATCTTTTTCTTTGGAGAAAATTAGTGCACCCATTTCAGATGAAAATAAAGCCACATTAGCTCAAGTGTACAATAAGTAATTTACAACCAGACAAAGGTTAACTACCCTTATGATCTGAGACAAAGATGACTTTGAGAGATTAAAGAAAGAGATTGTTGAGAAGATTGCCAATTTGGCAAAGGATTTGGATACGATCTCGGATAGAGAAGAGAAAGAACATGATGATATGCTATCTCTAGAAGTTAATGTTACAAAAGAAGCACAACAAGAAGATGCTCAACATGAGCATGAGACTAAAGAGGAGAATGTGCAAAATGACACTCTTCTGGATGTGGAAGAAAAGGTTGTTGAAGAGAATGTTACCAGTGGTGAAAACATTGTAGAAGAAGGAGCTACTGATAACACTCCTTCAATAGGAGAAAATATTGTTGAATAAGAGAATGTTGGAAAAGAATAGAAGGAGGATACCTCTACAAATCACAACTCACCTCCTTCAAAACTAGAAAGGAATGTTAAAGAAGCAATACAAGCCAACCTGGAGACAAATATGCCTCTAGATAACAAGGAAGAATTAGTTGATGAGGAAAAGAAGGATGAGGAAAAGCCTAAAATGTTGAGATTAATGAAGAAAAAGCAGAAAGCAACATTGATGACAAGGAAAAAGATTTGGAAATGAAGGATTCAGAAGATAAAGTGAAGTTGGTGGGTGAATCTTCTTATACCTTTGGAGATTCATTGAAAATTTTGTTAAGTATGCAGCTCCAGTTCCAACCAGTTGTGTCTTCCTAGCTACTATAGATTCCAATGTGACACGTGTAGGTAGGTATGGACAAGATATCTCCATTGCACAATATTTAGTTAGGTGATGTGTTACATGCCTCTGCCTAGAAGGAAATTTTACAAATGCATCAAAAGAGTGTAGAGATTATTGATGTAGTGAAGGTGCTACAAGAAAGAATACTCAGTGCAAGCATAGATATTTCCCTATCTAGTATGGAAATTTAAAGTTTTTGCTTGATTCGTTTAAGGAGTATTCCTACAGTCTAAAAGAAAAAATGGAGAAAGAGATAGATAAAAAGGTGAACAATAAGATATTAATGGATATAATAGAGAAGTGTGCCACCACACAATAAATTTTAGAATAATCTCAAAGATGTTCAGCATTGTGTTGTGAAATTCAAGGTATTGTTCCTTTTTTGCATGAAATGGATCGTTCCACAAAGATTACTAAGGATGAAAAGGACTCTATTGAGTCCTAAATTGATAAGGCATCTGGTGCCTATGATCTGGTGGCTTCTGGTTAATGATGTATATTTCTCTTTTATTATACATTTCAGTTTCTTAGTCAAAATTCACTATATATATGTAGATGGTTGAGATAGTTTCTAGTGTAGTTTTGATTCGATTGGACGGATAAATTTTTTTGGGGAAGTTAGTTAAGTTTTGAAATTTGGTTACTCTCATTTATACATGTATATATCAGTTAGAGGGAGTATGTATGTAATTCAGTAAAGAGTTTGTGAGTGATTTCAAAGGGGGGACAAAGAACATAACATATATGTGCCCTTTTCCCTTGATGTCAAAGGGGGAGAGTAGTTTTGGAGAGAATTTTATGTAAGTTTCCATCAATGAAAAATGGGGATATTGTTAGAATTTTGTGGATTTTTTCATTGATATACTTGGTGGCATCATGAGCATGAATGTACAGTATAAAAATATAGTGTTGTCATTGATGTCAACATTTGTGATTTAGTATGAAGATTGTTGTGCAGACCATCTTGGTGAAGCATGAGTGGGTATATAGATGATAATCCAATGTATAGTTGCAAGAAGGTTTGATCTAGTGCAAACAGTTGAAATGAAAATTGGTTGTGTCAAAAAATTGTTTTCAGTGTACAAGAGATCCAGTATTTTGGTCCACATTGGTCCACCTTAAAGAATCTTGCTCTATGGTTCTAGGGAAAAACAATTGGATGTTAGAGGATTTTAAATCCAAGTTTTCCCATTGTTTTGTCCTTTGGTAAAGAAGTTATGAATGAAAAAATATTAGGTCTACCAATGATAGTGGTTTCTAGTACAGGGTGTATGCTTTGATGAGTCTTCACTTCACCATGGAACAATATTTTGTCTTGCATATTTATGGAAGTGTTTACAGGTGTCAAGTGCACCTATGTTCCAAGTGACATGAAGTTTGGAGGTCCATGTGTTCATTTGTGGTTGTATAGTTGGTGAATTTTGATGTTAGGTCACTATCGGTGACGACCTAATATGATATGAGTATTGCAGAGGTTAAGTAAGTGCTGATTTATTATTATAGTTCCACCCCGACCTTCTTATGTGTTACAAGTTTGAATTAAGGCGTGAGGTGTGTATGTTGAGCTAACAAGTTTTTTTTTTTTATACATCTAATTAGGCTGACCTAATTAATGTTGTAGGTGTTTGTGGATGTGATGGATATATATTCAAGTTCATTTTAGTGTTGTACGATGTGGATACAAGTATTTTTGTTGCAAATTGGGTGGAAGTGATGCATAGAAGAGTGTTAGAATAGAGAGATATGAAGTGTGTTGACTTTGTATATTGAGCTTTAGTGAACTATATTCTAGCATGTTGTAGATACATTTGTAACAGTTCATTTTGAATATATGCTACCCCTCTCTTCTATCTTTTCTTCTTTTTGTGGGTCGTGAATCCACCTCCAGTGAGCACTTTTTTAATATTTTATAACTAGTTATAATATATTCTGAGCTAATCCTCACCGTGGTTTTCCCTTTTTGGGTTTTCCACATTAAAATATGGAATTCATGTGTTGTGTGGTGTTGATGGTTTCTTTCATGTTTTCCTTTCTAACAAAAAATTGATTATGATATGTGGAATGAATGTTTAAATGTTTAAGAGGTTTTAGAGAATATTGATTCACCCCCCCTCTTAGTATTCCTAGTGTTCAAAAATTTCTTCCCAAGGGGAGAAATTTCGTTTATCATTTGTGGATCATCTTCAACATCAAGTATCGAGCAACGACCAACATTGCAAGCATCATTTTGAGGGGAGGTTGCATGGTTTCACTTCTACTATCAATTTTCGGAGGAATCACTTCCTCACATAGAGTTCATCACTTCATATTTTCTAGGAGGATCACATGACCACCTCTATTTTCTCTCCTATTAAGGGAACATTTATTTACTTTGTGTTAGAAGTAGTCTTTGGGGGCATCATCAAGTTTCCTCCATCACTTATCTTCTTCCTTGTACATTTCATTGCATTACATCTCTTTTGGAGAGGGTTTTTATTTCCCATTGGATTTTTCTTCTTTACTCCACTTTATGAGATATTTTTAGATGAGTACTTAATGTGGCCTAGTAGCCAAGACTCATCATTAGCACATACATTACTCCCTAAGTTACACTTAAGGGGTATTAGTGTAAATAGTATCTTTATCTACCTAGTTAGCTAATCACCTATCTAGGATTTGACCTATTCACACCTGGATTAAGTTTACTTAGGCTTTTTTTTCTTTTTGTCTCACATCATAACATTGAGACATTGTTATCCTTGAATTCAACGTGCTCAATTCATGGGATAACCCCTACAAAACTTATCTATTTTGTAGCCCACATACTCTAAACATGCAAAACGAGGCAAGTTGCATTGGTCCTCATGTGTGGTTCCCCATCCTCAAAACTTCATTTCTAGCATTAACCTTTGTTATTTCATCAAAATTCACATTTTAAACCAAGTTGTGAAAATTCAGTTTTGGGAGTTAGAAAATTTTCTGCACATGTAATGTCGGGGTTTTTCAGCGCCCTTGCATAATGTCTTTTGCCTTAGAAATTTTTTTGCACATGCAATGTCGAGGATTTTCAGCACTCTTGCACATGCAATGTCGCTGAATTTTACCACCTGTGCACATGCAATATTGTTGATTTTTAGCACTCCTGCATATTTTCCATGCCTTATTCATTTTTTGGCACATGTAATGTTAGGGTTTTTTAGCGCCTTTGCATATTTTCCAACATGTGTCACTAAATTTTTTCACTTTTGCACATGCAATGTCAAGGAATTCTTGAGCCTTTACATCTCAAACCACAAGTGACATGTAGAAGCAGTATTTTTCACTGCCTTTACATATTGACATGCAGAAGCTCAGTTTTTCACCACCTTTATATATTGACAT